>JAVCKV010594833.1:0-27764 GCA_032274145.1 Herpochondria borealis
CAACTAGATAAAAGGATACATAAATCAGTTTATTAACATACACTTTCTTTTCAACGACACGACAACCACTACCGTACACCCCACCCCCCCCCGGGGGAGGCGAGGGCGTTAAATTGCTTAGAGGTAGATTCGAACTACCGACCTCCGGTTTTTCAGACCAGCGCTCTAACCGACTGAGCTATCTAACTTTTAGGAAAAGATCCATATAAACACAATAAAATAATCTATGCAGTATCAAAAGTATCCTTGAATAGTAAGTAAAGGCTACTATTTACAGTAGCGCCACGGGCAATTCAATGGGCTAACCGATCTACATCAATAAAAACATATTTATTACTTAACTTATTTGGATGGGGCGTATAAAATCCTAATTTTTCAATAAAACCACGAGTAATAGAATTGTGTCGATTCACCACCACAATATAATAAATTAATTTTTTGCCCGAAGCAACTTTTTTCAATCGTATTTGTATCATATATAAGCAACTTGATGAATTTATTTATTTGGTAAACTTATGAAGTAAAGTTCGAGGGGCTACAGGGAATGGGTAAGCAATTTCTTTAAATTTAGGGGGTTTAATTAAAACAAAAGAACCAATACGGTAATTAGCTTCTAAATAAGGGGGGTAGTTAACTAAAATTTTGTTCGAACGCAATCGCTCTAAAAAGTTATTGTAAATACTCTTATAAGCGGCTGGAGAAATAGTTATTATGTCCCCAATATTTAATAAGAATTTAGACTCGGTTATACAGAGGCCATTTACAAAAACATTTTTATCTCGGATAAAATTTTTTAGTGCAAAAATCGAACTAAACAAATTCGTTCTGTAAAGTAAAGTATCTAACCTACCTTCTAAAAATAAAGGAGTAGCCACACTTCCCAGGTTTTTATTCTTCGTCACTTTTTTAAATAAATTTTTAAAAGGTTTGGTTTTCATCCGACCGTAAAAAATACGCAATTTTAACATATTAAAAAAATTTTTGGCTTTAAAGTTACGCTTTTTACGTTTAAACTCTTCCTCCCGTTCATTAATTTGATATAAAAATTGTTTTCTATAAAACTTTTGAAATCTACGGGGTTTAAAAAGATATTTTTTTTTTCTTAAATAACGTTTTTTACTGTAATTATGTTTAAAAGAAGTGTATAAGTATTTAAGAGCCCGAGTATTTTTGTCAGAAGTAGCGTAATGTCCTCACAGATCTTCGTCATGTCATTTATGGAATTTTTGTTTAAAAATAATAGGTTTACTCATAAAATTTAATATTTAAAATGTCGTCTACGTCGCCTTTTTCTTAAAGGAATTACACGAGTTTTCTCTAAAGAGGAGCCTCGTAAAAGAGCTCTTTTTATAACAGTAGCGTAAAAATTTTGAGCTTCAGTAGTTTCATTACTACTCACTAAAGCGTATACTGTTTTCTGTAATAAACTGTAATTGGAACCTGTAGCTGTAGCTATAGGGATATTTAAATTTAACCCTTCTTGAACACCTCAGTTATCTGTAGTAGTGTTTAAAAAAATTAACAACGCTGGTAACGAATTTAAATCTTTTAATAAAGGATTTTGTTTTGACATGTAATTAGTATATAATCTAATAGTTTTAAAATTAGTTA
Source organism: Herpochondria borealis (assembly GCA_032274145.1). Lineage (NCBI taxonomy): Eukaryota > Rhodophyta > Florideophyceae > Ceramiales > Ceramiaceae > Herpochondria > Herpochondria borealis. The sequence goes on from JAVCKV010594833.1 coordinate 1,612, forward strand.
AAAATCCTCCTAATCAAAAACCTTCGACTAAAAAGCATCTTTTAGTACGTAAAATTGGATTTAAAGACAAAGCTTCTTTATAATGATTAACCACTAAAATTGAGTGTCGATACGAGGATAAATTAGTTATTAAATGTAAAAGCGCTTTTAATTGATATTTAACCGGCTTTAAATTAAAGATGTTAAAATCACCCCTAAACCCCACTAAATAAGGTTTAATTTGACTATTAAGATATTGCCTACTATAACCTATATGTAAACCGTACCTTAAAAGTTCTTGAATAGTAATTTTTATTAAATTAAATTGCATAAAATTTCGTTTACTAAAATTTTTGATATATTTACTCACTATCGGACTCGAACCGATACTTACTTGAAGTAAAATAGATTTTAAGTCTACCGTGTCTACCAATTCCACCAAGTGAGAATTATTTTCTTTTTAAGAAAATAAAATTAAAAAAGCCATCATTAAAGCAAAAAGACCTGTAGCTTCACTTAAGGCAAACCCTAAAATAGTGTAACCAAAAAGATCATTCTTTAACGAAGGATTTCTAGAAAATGCCATCACAAATGCACCAAATACGGCACCTACTCCAGCACCCGCTCCTGCTAATCCTACAGTTGCGGCACCTGCACCAATATTTTTAGATGCGGTTAAAATTGCTTCAATAAATTCTGAATTGTTCATATACTGTAAATTTAAATCAAATATATATTTATAAACTATTAAAATAATTTAATTTTAGAAGATTTTGCATAATTAACAAAATAATTAACAATAAAAGACCTTAACTAATTACCTCTAAAGAGATGGCTGAGCGGTTTAAAGCGGCAGACTGTAAATCTGTTGAATTATTATTCATCGCAGGTTCGAATCCTGCTCTCTTCAGTAACTTTATCTAACAAAAGAGTTAAAAACAAAAAGCTACCTAATAAACTTTCAATAATGAGGATCAAAAGAAACAACAAAAATGCCTGAAAAAGAATATCAGGTGGTGCTATAGCTAACAAAGAGATTAAACAAGGGGTATAAATTCAAATACGACGTCGTGAATTTTTTTTTATTAAAAAAAAATTCAAGGATATTCAAATTAAAGGGAATAAAAAGAGTCACACAATAATAACAAAATAATTAATAAGAAAACTTAAATACTGATCAAATCTTGCTTCTAAAAATAATGGGATTAAACCTGTTGGGTTTTCAAAATTTAAAAAAAAAGAAAATATAAAAGGAAAAAGATATTGTAAACTTAATATTGTTAAACTACAAAAAGTAAAAAATAAAGCAATTAGGGTCGTAAATAACAAATAACTTTGAGCTTTATTAATACCTTTTAATAAAAACAAAAATATAAAATATAAAAATAAAGGAAAAACCGTGATTAACGCTCCTCAACAAGCTAATTTTAAATAAACTCAAAATCCCGTAGTTAAATTTGTAAAAATAAGACTTTTTTCAAATAAAATAAACACTTTTCCAAACAAATAAAATAAAGCTGTCCGAAATTTAAAATTTATTAAAAAAGTACTAAAAAACGAAAAAAGTAGAAAAGATAATTTTATTTTACCTTCAGATAAATGATATTTTCAAGGACTAGTTATTAAAAGCATAGCAGTTTCAGAAATTTTTTTTTAATTGACGGGTGAAGTGGGATTCGAACCCACGATACCTTTCTAAAAGATATGCCGGTTTTCAAGACCGGTGCTTTCGACCACTCAGCCATTCACCTTCTTTTATTTTTAGGGATAGAGGGACTTGAACCCTCACAATTTCTTACTGAGGCCTAAACTCAGCGTGTCTACCAATTCCACCATATCCCTCGACTTCTGGAGGATGGGATTCGAACCCACGATACCTTAAAAGATATGCCGGTTTAGCAAACCGGTGCCTTCGACCACTCGGCCACCTCTTTACTTTTAAAATAAGATTAAATAGTTATTTACAGATAACGTAAAACTATTCAAAATTAAACTAGGAAAAATTCCAAAAATAATAGTAAATAAAATCAATGGTAAAAATAAATTAAATTCACGGCGTGTTAGATCTTTAAACAAAATTAAACTTGTATTATCAACCTTTCCAAAAAATAACCTATTATATAATCAGATAGAATATATTGCACCTAATACCATACTTGTTGACGCAAAAAAACAAACTAAAGTATTTACTTTAAAAATACCTAATAATACTAAAAATTCACCAACAAAATTAATTGTTCCGGGCATTCCTATATTAGCTAAAGTAAAAATTAAGAAAAAAACACTAAAAATTGGCATTACACTTACTAAACCACCATAATATAAAATATTTCTAGTATGATAACGGTCGTACAATACACCTATACATAAAAAAAGACCACTAGAAACTATTCCATGCCCTAACATTAAATACAAACTACCTTCAACCCCTAAACTATTATTAGTAAATAAACCTAATAACGCAAAATTCATATGAGCTACTGAGGAATACGCGATAATTTTTTTTAAATCAACTTGTCTAATAGTTGTAAAAGATGAATAAATAATACCGATTACACATAAAGTCAACACTAAAGGTGTAAAATAAATATTTGCAAACGGAAACATTGGAATCATAAATCGTATTATCCCATAAGTACCTAACTTTAATAAAATTCCTGCCAAAATAACAGAACCGGCAGTAGGTGCTTCTACATGAGCTTCTGGTAATCAAATGTGGAATGGTAACATTGGAACTTTTACTGCAAAAGAACTAAAAAAAGCTAATCATAAAATCAATTGTCTATTTTCACTAAATGAACTATTTAATAAAATTTGAATATCAGTACTCCCTGTATGAAAATAAATTAGTATAATCCCTAAAAGCATTAAAATTGATCCCAATAATGTATAAAAAAAAAACTGATAAGCCGCATGTATTTTTCGTTGTCGAGCTCCTCAAACACCAATTAAAATAAACATCGGAATAAGAACACTTTCAAAAAAAATATAAAAGAAAATTAAATCTAAAACACTAAAAATATTGATTAATAAAAACTCTGTTATTAGTAACATTAATAAAAATTCTTTTACTCGATACTTAATTGAATTTCAACTAATTAAAATACAAAAAGGAACTAATAATGCTGTTAGAATAATAAAAAAAATAGAAATTCCATCAATACCCAATGAGTAATAAATGTTTAAAGACGAAATTCAAGGTAAATGATACACGAAAACAAACGTATTATTTTCATTATTAAAAAAAAATCATAAAAATAAACTTAAAATAAAAATAAATAAAGTAAAATATAAACTTAATACTTTAAGTAAAGAAATTTTATATTGAGGTATTAACAGTAAAATCAATATAAAAAAGAATAAAATAACTAAAATTAAAATTAATAAATTAATTGAAAACATATTTTATAACGTACCTAATCATCTATTTTCATAATCTCTCAGTTTAATATATTTAAAAGTTGTTTGTAATTCTTTACGAATTTGATCATCAGCTTCATCTTGAATACGTAACACAAAATGATCATATTCTCAACTATAAAATTTATATTTTGGTAACGGTTTAACTGCTCTATAATATTCAACTAAATCATTTAAAACTCAACAATAGTAACTACAAAATAAATAAGTAGGAATATGATAGGTTTGGATAATCATTCAAACCCATTCATGTGACATATCAGGAGCACATAAATCTAAAGCAGAATATAAAACTCAATATAAATAAAGACCATACGTTTTAACTCAATATTTTCATCCAATAAAATATAGTGAAAATAATCAAATTCCTGTATAAATAATACAACAACAAAATGTTCAGTCCAATCCTAATTCAAAAATCAAATCTCATCATTTGTTAACTTCCGCAAAATGATGATTTTTATAATTTTTAAATTCGTCTATAAATGATAAAAATAAATATAAAACTAAAGATATTTTTAAATTAAAAAAAATTGTTCGTTTTAAAGTACGTTTTCGTAGATAAACATGATCTGTAAAAACCCGTTGTTTTATATTTTTGTATTCATTGATTAAATAAAAAAAAAGCCTTTTAGGGATACTTGGGATACTACGTATAAATTTGGGTAATCAAAGAAAAAAAGCTCGGAATAAACTATATCAATATTGTATCAATCATCATGGATATGTAATTGCGTTATAAAGCCCCCGTATTCTATTTCAAATAAAAGTTCTTACTTGAATTTTAAAATGAATTCAAGGTACATAATATTGTAAACGTTTGTAACTATTTCATCATCGATGATTTAAATAATCGTAAGGATGTGGTTTTTTATTCATAATCTAATAATTGTATATAAACTGAAATACAAAAATAAATAAAAAAACCACAAATAAAGCTAAATTAAACAAATGTCCAATTAATGTGAAAAAAATTAAAAACGTTACTCCTAAAACAATTAAAAAAATGTAATGATAAATTAACCCTGTTTGTAAATGTGCGATAGAAGAACTGATCTTACTAAATAATGAAGTTATACCATAAGGACCAATAAATTCAATCAATCCACGATCAATATTTTTAAATGAAATATGGTAACTAAAATATAATCAATATTTAGCTAAATATTGATTATAAATTACATCAAAATATCATTTTTTACTTAAAAAATGATAATAATAATAATTTTTTAAATAAAAATTATTATTATTAAAAAAATTAAAACTAAACGTATATAAAAAATAAGCAATTATAGCTCCACTCATACTAAAAATTACTGGAATTAATTTAATATAAAAAGGTAAAAATTCACTATTTACATTATTAAAATGTCAAGGTAATATTAAAAAAGTATTATTTCAAGTATTAACATGCATTCCTAAAAATAACTCTTTAAAAAAATATCCCACAAAAATACTTCCAAAACATAAAATAATTAATGGGGTTAATAATACTCAAGAAGACTCATGAACATTATTTAAAACAGCTTTAGAACTATTATTTCTTCCTAAAAAAGTTAGATACAATAATCGAATAGAATAAAATGAAGTAAAAAAAGCAGAAAGCGTACCTAATCAATACGAAAACAATCCTTTTGTTTGATAAACTCCATAAGTTAATTCTAATAATGCATCTTTAGAATAAAAACCTGTTAAAAAAGGAAAACCCATTAAAGATAATGAACCTATAAATATCATAATATAAGTAACAGGTATCACTTTTAATAATCCACCCATTCGTCGCATATCTTGTTCATCTGAAAGAGCATGAATTACCGACCCTGCGCTCAAAAATAATAATGCTTTAAAAAAAGCATGATTCATTAAATGAAACAAACTAACTGAATAATTTGATAAACCTAAAGAAAAAACCATATAACCTAACTGACTACATGTTGAATAGGCTATAACCTTTTTTAAATCGTTTTGAACAACACCTATTGTAGCTGCCATAAATGCAGTTAAGGCTCCCATAACACTAATGATCAATAATGCATTTTCAGAATATTCAATTAATGGTGAACATCGTAATAAAACAAAAACCCCTGCTGTTACCATTGTTGCAGCATGAATTAAAGCTGACACAGGTGTTGGACCTTCCATTGCATCTGGTAATCAAGTATGTAAACCTATTTGTGCTGATTTACCCACAGCACCAATAAAAATTAATAAACTTATTATTGTTATTTTATTGATTTCTAAATTTAAAAAAATAAACGTTTCTTGAGATAAATATGGAACTAACGAAAAAATAGTAGGAAAATCTAATGAATTAAAATGTAAGAATAATGCTGCAATCCCTAGTGATAAACCAAAATCACCAATTCGATTAATAATTAATGCTTTCATAGCTGACTTATTAGCTTGAATTCTAGTATATCAAAAATTAATCAATAAATAAGAAGCTAATCCAACACCTTCTCATCCTAAAAACATTTGAACAAAGTTATCACTTGTTACTAGCATTAACATAAAAAACGTAAATAATGATAAATAAGCCATAAATCGAGGTAGATGTGGATCTTCTGCCATATAATTTGTTGAATAAATATGAACTAAACAAGAAATTACAGTGACAACAACTAACATAGTTGCAGTTAAACTATCATATAAAAAACCTCAGTACACTAAAAAAATATTAGATTCTATTCACGGAAATAATTTGATTGAACAAACACTTTGACTTAAAAGAATTTCATAAAAAATAAAAATTGACAATAATGCAGCTAAACTAATACATGAAATAGTAATAACTATTGCACCACGTTTAGAAATAAAATTAATCGAAATAATGGATAAAAAAAATCCTAATAATGGTAAAAAAATAATTAATAAATACATAAAATTTTAACCTTTAATAGAATTGATAAAATTAATGGATACTAATCCTTTTATTCGATAATAAACTACTAAAATTGCTAAACCAATAGCAGATTCAGCAGCTGCAACTGTAACAATAAATAAAGCAAACAGTTGGCCTGTCATATTATCTAAATAAACAGAAAATATAATAAAATTAATATTAATCGCCAATAACATTAATTCAATAGACATTAAAATAATAATAATATTTTTTTTAATTAAAAAAATACCAATCATACCTGTTAAAAACAAAAAAATTGAAGTTAATAAAAATTTAGTGATTTCTATATTCATAAAAACAATTATAAAAATAAAGTAATTATTAAATTATTTAAATAAATTATAACCAAATTTGGTCAAAATAAGAAAAAAAAATTAAATAAAAAAGTAAAAGAAATTAATAAAGAGTTGGCATAAGAAATGTGATTCAATAAAACACAATAATCATAACTTCTAAAAAATAAAAGTTTAATTAATCTAATGTAATACATTGAAGATATTACACTAAAAATAGCAGCAATAATAATTATTAAAAAATAATTGTTTTGTAATCCTGCCATAAAAACATAAAATTTACTATAAAATCCTACTAATGGTGGAATACCGGCCAAAGAAAATAAACTAATAGCGAAAATAATCGAAATACTTTTATTTGAACGAAATAAATATACAAGCTCATTAATTTTTTTAAATTTTAAATTAGTTGATCATTTTCGAAAACTTAAAAGTAACGCAAAAATATTTAAGGATAAAATCATATAAATACAAATATAAAATAAGAAACTAAAAAAACTTTCAATAGAAATGATTGCTAAACTAATTAAAAGAAACCCTACATGGCTAATCCCACTATAGGCTAATAATCTTTTTATTTTTGTTTGATATAATGCTCCAAAAACCCCAATAATCAGAGAAATTATACCACTAATCATTAATAATTGATTAATTTCTAAAATTTGTTGATGGAAAACTTGAATTAACAATCGAGCAAAAATAGATAAAATAGCAATTTTAGGCACAATTGCAAAAAAAGCTGTTACAATAGTTGGGGACCCCTCATAAACATCTGGAGACCACATATGAAAAGGTGCTGCAGAAATTTTAAATAGTAAACCCGAAACAATAAACACAAAACTAATAATTAATCCTTTTTCTAAAATAAAAATATTAGAATTGTTTTGAAAAAATAATTCTAGATTGTAAAAATCCGTTAACCCTGTCAATCCATATAATAAAGATGAACCAAATAATAATAAGCCTGAAGAAAAAGCTCCTAAAATAAAATACTTGATACCAGCTTCACTAGAAAAATTTGTATAATTTTTTAAAGTTGCTAAAATATAAAAACATAAACTTTGCAATTCTATTGCTAAATATAAACTTAATAGATCATATGACGAAATAATCATTAATAAACCTAGCAAAATTAATATCATTAACACAAAATATTCAAAATTTACTATTCTTTCTTTTTTTAAATAATCACTTGAAAGTAGAATAATAAAAAATGAAAAAATTAAAACTACTAATTTAATAAAATTAGTACTAATAGTGTTAATCAAAAGTGAATTAAATCCTGTTAAAGTTAATAAATAATTATTTGAAATTAATAAAATCAATAAAAAAAAAGTTATGAAAATTAAAGATTTACTAATATTATTTAAAATAAATGTATTTGAAAAATAATAATCTAAAATAACTAAATAACTTACAATAATCATTAAAACACAAATAATAAAAATATCCGGATAAATAATAATAAAATTATAAGTATTTTCAATTAAGTGTCAAGAATAATCAAAAAATAACGTATTATGCATGTGTATATGTATATATATATATTATAGTAAAAAATAAAATCCACGCACTGGGATTCGAACCCAGAACCTCCAAGTTAAAAGCTTGTTGCTCTACCAGTTGAGCTATGCAAATAATTAATTCAAGACAATGGGATTTGAACCCATAACACCTACTCCCAAAGCAGGCACGTTACCAATTACGCCATGTCTACAATATAAAAAATGATAGTAATTAATTATTTTTTTTTGGAGCGGATCGGACTCGAACCGACAATCTTATGTTTGCAAAACATACGTGTTAACCATTTACACTACCACCCAAGTACCAAATCGGGCTCGAACCGATGACCTTGTAGTTAACAGCTACATGCTCTACCTACTGAGCTATTGGTATTTTAAAAGTTAGGTGAGAAACGGGAATCGAACCCGTGCTACTAAAGCCACAATTTAGCATTCTACCTATTAAATTATTCCCACATTCTATATAACATAGGAGTGGAATCGAACCACTATAATTTGATTTGCAGTCAAGTGCATTACCATTTATGCTACCTAGTTATTTTAAAAGGTGGAGGTAGGATTCGAACCTACATCACCCAGGCTATGAACCTGGCAAGTTACCGTTTACTCTACTCCAAAAAAATGTTATACCTTATTTTTTATATTATCTTATATAATAATTAAGGTTATATATAAAATTTTATAACAATAGTTCTAAATGGAATATGTCTTTTTTATATATACTAAACATTAGTGTATACTCTATAGGACTCGAACCTATAACCTATTACTTAGAAGGTAATTGCTCTACCAATTGAGCTAAGAGTAATAATCTGTATTTATTAAAATATATTTTTGGTTGTTAGTATTATTTAGCTTAATTTTTTACAAAACTTACACATATAACCTATCTAGGTAATCATCTTTTACCAACCTTAAAGAAAATAATTTCAAGAGTTTTTTCTCGCTTATATGCTTTCAGCGATTCTAATTTTTATACGTAGCTAATCGGCGGTACTTTTGAAAAAAATAACCGACACACCAGAGGTATATCCTTCCTGGTCCTTGCGTAATAAGGTCAGAGTCTTTCAATTTTCTAACATTAATAGTAGATAGGAACCAAACTGTCTCACGACGTTCTAAACCCAACTCACGTACCATTTTAATCGGCGAACAGCCGAACCCTTGGAACCTTCTTCAGCTCCAGGATATGATGAGTCGACATCGAGGTGCCAAACGACCCCATCGATAGGGACTCTAAAGAGTCATTAGCCTGTTATCCCCGGCGTACCTTTTATCCGTTGAGCGATAACCCCTCCACAGGGTATTATCGGATCACTATGACCGACTTGCGTCCCTGATTGACCTGTCAGTCTTTCAGTCAAGCAAATTTAAATCATTACATTTTAAAATATTAATAAACATTAATATTTATTTACCTTTGTGCACCTCCGTTACTTTTTAGGAGGCGACCGCCCCAGTCAAACTACCAATCATACAATGTCTTTATAAATTTTTTTATAAATTAGTATAAAAAAAGCAATAAAGTACTATTTCAAAGAAGTCTCTACAATTAACTAACGTCAAAATGTCCTAGACTAATACTTATTCTACACAATCTTTTTTTTTATACAATGAAAAATTATAGTAAAGGTGCACGGGGTCTTTCCGTCTAGCTATTAATATTCCGCATCTTCACGGAAATTTCAATTTCACTGAGTCAATATTGGAGACAGCGGAGGAGTCGTTACACCATTCATGCAGGTCGGAACTTACCCGACAAGGAATTTCGCTACCTTAGGACCGTTATGGTTACAGCCGCCGTTTACTATGGCTTATAAAAAAAGCAATTATTACAATTTTATTTCACTTTATAGCACCGGGCAGGTGTCAGACCCTATACATCATCTTTCAATTTAGCAGAGTCCTGTGTTTTTATTAAACAGTCGCTCCTCCCTATTATCTTACACTTATCTAAAAAATATTAGTTAAGTACTCCTTATCCCGAAGTTACAGAGTCATTTTGCCGAGTTCCTTCAATATTGTTATCTCATACGCCTTAGTATTCTCTACCAGTTCACCTGTGTTGGTTTTAATACGGTTAATAACGAATTTAAGTTTTTTCTAGAAAAAATTATAATTTAATATCTTGAATTTACTTAAAAAGTAAATAATTTCAAATACGCAATTAAAATAAATTTAATAATTTTTTGTCACTTAAACAAATTAGTTAAGAAATATTAATCTTATCTTCATCAACTAAAATTTTCATCTTCATCTTAGAAGCCGACTAACTCTATAAGGTATAACCTAGCATAGAAAATCTTAAACTTTCGGCGATAATGTTTTTCTACATTATTTTTTGTTACTCATGTCAGTATTCTCTCTTCTGATATCTTCAATTAATTTTACAATTAATCTTCAACGACTTACAGAATGTTCTGCTACCAATAAATATTATTTATTTTGTAGTTTCGGTATAAAATTTTAGTTTCCATAAATTTTCGAATTTATAAAATATTTTTAGATTAGATTAGTGAGCTATTACGCTTTCTTTAAAGGATGGTTGCTTCCAGACCTACCTCCTAATTGTTATAATAATATAATATTCTTTTCCACTTAATTTTAATTTAAAAACCTTAACTTACAATCTGGGCTGTTTCCCTTTTGACTATGGACCTTATCATCCACAGTCTGTCTGCCACGCCTTAAATAATAGTATTCAAAGTTTATTTAAATTCAGTAAAATTTATTCAATCCCCATCATTTAACCAGAGCTTTACCCCTATTAATAATCAACGTAACGCTTTACTTAAATAAATTTCGCAGAAAACCAGCTATTTCCAAGTTTGATTAGCCTTTCACTCCTAACCACAGATCATCTTAGTATTTTGCCACATACACAAGTTCGGTCCTTCAGAATATTTTAAGATTCCTTCAACCTGTCCATGGTTAGATCACTTGGTTTCGGGTCTAATTCATTTAACTAGCGCTTTTTAAAACTTGCTTTCGCTATGCCTAACATTTATCAATTTAAGCTTGCTAAATAAATTAACTCACTGACCCATTATACAAAAGGTACATTGTCACAATTTTAGATGCTCCAAACGATTTTTAGTATTCAATTTCAAGATTTATTTAACTATCTCATAAGATACTTTTCATCTTTCCTTCACAGTACTTGTTCACTATCGGTTATTAAATTTTTTAGAATAAGAAGGTGGTTCTCCTTTAAATTTTTTAACAAAATAACACATAAATCGTTATACTAATTTTTTATATTTATTTTAAATTATACAGGGCTATTACCTTTTATTGCAAAATTTTCCAAAATTTTCTAATTTAAATTTTAAATATATTAATTCTATTTTTTTATCACTGGTTTTGCTCACCACTACTACCAGCACCTTTTTTAATTTGTTACACAGTTACTAAGATGTTTCAATTCACTGTACGAATTCTTTTTACAATCCATTTGTAAAGTTTCCTTTTTTAAGCCACCTACAAATCAAAATTATAATAACTCCTTGTAGTTTTCGTCAGTTAAACGGCTTTTCATTTAATACCTAGATATCCATTAAATACTATTAGTATATATTTTAATAAAGAAGTTAGAAAATTATTAATTTGCTGTAGAAGAATCTACAGTATAAGTTATTTTGTCTTCACGAGCTAAAGCATCAACTACAATATAAAAAAAGAAAATTGATGAAATTACAGAAATAATAGAACCGAAAGAAGAAATCACATTTCATAAACTATATGAATCCGGATAATCTGGAATTCGACGAGGCATTCCAGCTAACCCTAAAAAATGTTGAGGAAAAAAAGTTACATTTACTCCTATAAAAGTTGATCAAAAATGAATTTGACCATATTCTTCTAAGTAACTATAACCTGTAATTCTTCAAAATCAATAATAAAACCCTGCAAACATAGAAAATACAGCACCCATAGATAAAACATAATGAAAATGTGCGACCACATAATAAGTATCATGTAATGCTATATCTAGTCCTGAATTAGATAAAACTACCCCTGTTAATCCTCCTAACGTAAATAGAATTAAAAATCCAATAGTAAATAACATTGGGGTTTTAATTTGAATTAAACCACCTCACATAGTAGCCATTCAACTGAAAATTTTAATTCCTGTAGGAACTGCAATAATCATAGTAGCTGCTGTAAAATAAGCACGGGTATCCACATCCATACCTACAGTATACATGTGATGTGCTCAAACAATAAACCCTAAAATACCAATCGATAACATTGCATATACCATTCCAATGTAACCAAAAACATATTTATTTGAAAAAGTAGTAATCACTTGACTAATAATCCCAAAACCTGGTATAATTATAATATATACTTCAGGATGACCAAAAAATCAAAATAAATGCTGATACAAAATAGGATCACCACCACCTGCTGGATCAAAAAAAGTAGTATTAAAATTACGATCTGTTAAAAGCATAGTTATAGCACCTGCTAAAACCGGTAAAGATAATAATAATAAAAAGGCTGTTATTAAAACAGCTCACACAAATAAAGGTAGTTTATGCATTTCTAAATTAGGAGCACGCATATTAAATACAGTAGTAATAAAATTAATGGCACCTAATAAAGATGAAGCCCCTGCTAAATGTAAACTAAAGATCGCTAAATCAACAGCACCACCTGAATGGGCTTCAATTCCTGATAAAGGTGGGTAAACAGTTCATCCTGTACCCGCACCCACTTCTACTAAAGATGAGCTTAATAATAATAATAAAGCTGGTGGTAATAATCAAAAACTAATATTGTTTAATCTAGGAAACGCCATATCTGGGGCTCCAATCATTAAAGGTACAAATCAATTTCCAAAACCCCCTATTAATGCAGGCATCACCATAAAAAAGATCATAATAAAAGCATGAGCTGTTACAACTACATTATATAATTGATAGTCTCCTGCAAAAATTCCATTTCCAGGGTAAGCAAGTTCAATTCTTATTAAAGCTGAAAAATATGTACCTACAATACCTGATAAAACCGCAAAAATTAAATATAATGTTCCAATATCTTTATGATTAGTTGAAAATAGTCATCTTGAGTTGTATAATAATTTGTTCATACAAAAATAATTTTAATAAAAATTAAAAAATCAACTTTCGAAAAAAAAAACAGATACAAATTGTTTAGACCCTTAGGGGATTCGAACCCCTGTTTTTACATTGAAAATGTAATGTCCTAACCTACTAGACGAAAGGTTTTTATGTCAAATTATTTATTTATCCAGCCACAGGTTCCCCTACGCCTACCTTGTTACGACTTCACTTCAATCCTTAACTTCAAATTCATATATTTAATTATAAACCCTAAAATATTATAAAAAAAGAAAATTCTAATTTCTAATAATTTTCTAAAGTAAATTTTAAACAAAACTTTAAATGAAACTAATTCCCATAGCGTGACGGGCAGTGTGTACTAGATTTGGTAACATATTCACCGTAACTTGATGATTTACGATTACTAGCGATTCCGACTTCATATTCTCGAATTTCAGAGAATAATCCGAACTAAGTTAACCTTTAAAGATTTGCTCCTACTCACGTAATTGCTTCTTTTTGAAATTAACATTGTAACACGTGTGTAGCCCAATTTATTAGGGTCATACTGACTTGACTTCATCCCTATCTTCCTCTATAAACTGTATTTCACAGGCAATCTTTTTTATAAATATTTAATAAATAAAATATTTAATAAAAAACAAGGGTTACGTCCGTTAAAGCAATTAACCGAACATCTCAAAACACGAACTGACGACAGCCATGCAACGCCTGTGTAAATTAATCAAATTAATAATCAAATATTAATTTGACTTTAAAATATTTACAAATCAAAAATTGGTAAGGTTTATCGATTTATATCGAATTAAACCACATGTTCCACCGCTTGTGCAAATCTCAGCCAATTCCTTTGAGTTTTAATCTTGCGATCGTAGTCCCCAGGTGGAGTGTTTAACGCATTTGCTTAAAAATAAAATTTACTTAAAAATTCCACTTTTTACACTCATCGGTCACAGCATGGACTACCAGGGTATCTAATCCTGTTTGATACCCATGCTTTTGTACATAAACGTCAGTTTTAAAATAAAAAGTAGTTTTCACCCTAAGAATGTCTTTTTTATATTTATAAATTTTACCTTTACATAAAACATACAACTTTTTTCTTTTAAACTCATAGTTAATAGTTTTTTTTAATACTTTTACAGTTAAGCTTTAAGATTTCATTAAAAACTACCAAAACCGTCAAAATACGCTTTATACCCAGTTATGAAGAGTTACGCTTGCCCCCTCCGTATTACCGCGACTGCTGGCACGAAGTTGGTCGGGACTTCTTCTATAGCTAATGTCATAATCTTCACTATCGAAAGAGCTTTACAATAAGACAAAACCTTCATCGCTCACTTGATATTGCTGGATCAAACTTTCGTTCATTGTCCAATATTCCTCACTGCTGCCTTCAAAGAAGTTTGGGCCTTATTTCAATCCCAATGTGGCTGGTCATTCTCCCAAACCAGCTAAGAATTGTTGACTAAGTGGTCTTTTACACCCCTTACTATCTAACTCTGTGTAAAATTATCTTCTATCAATTTTAATTTTATTAAATAAAATATATAATAACGTTTTATTTAATCTTTACTTTTTATAGTAAGATAAAAGGTAAAAAGAATACATATTACTCACCCGTACGCCACAAAATTAATTGTTAAGACTCGCATGTGTAAAGCATACCTCTAGCGTTCACTCTGAGCCAGGATCAAACTCAAAAAAAATTTAATTAAATATATAAATATTTAATTTCGTTTACTTTATCCAATAAAATTAATAAATTATAATTTATTAAGTATTCAAGTTATATAATTTTCTAATTTAACAGATTTTACTACAATTGGCATAAATCCATGATTTACCCCACAAATTTCACTACATTGTCCATAAAAAACCCCTAAACGTTTTAAATAAATTGAACCTTGATTTAAACGACCAGGCACCGCATCTACTTTAATTCCTAGCGACGGCACTGCTCAACAATGTAAAACATCGGTTGCTGTAACAATTACTCTAATATGTGTATTAATAGGTAATACAATAGGATTATCTACTTCTAATAAACGTAAATGTCCTAATTCTAAATCTTCTTCAGGTAACATATAACTATCAAAGGCTAATGTTTCTAAATTAACTTTATAATCCGAATATTCATAAGATCAATATCATTGATGACCGATTGCTTTTAAAGTAATACTTGGATCAATTATTTCATCCATTGAATATAATAATAAAAAGGAAGGAACAGCTATTAAATATAAAACTATACTTGGTATAATTGTTCAAATAATTTCAATTACTGTATGATGTGTTACTCGTAAATGACTTAATAAATAAATTTCTAAATTTTTATTTATGTTACTATTTTGAATATTTAATCAAAAATGAAATACAATTCGATATAACATTCAAGATACCATAATAAAAGTAATAACCAAAAAAAAAAAGACATGATGATGTATATAAATTATACCTTCTGCAATTGGAGTAGCAGGATCTTGAAATCAAACTTGATTTGGAGCAGCTTCCGCTAATGTAATAATAAACATAATATATATAGTTATTGCATTTTAATACTAAAAATAAATTAACTTTTAAAACGTTTAAATCTCGTTCAATTTTGTAAAAAAAATAAAAAAAAAGTAATTAAAAAAATAAATCAAAGATTTTGTATATTCAGTAAATAAATATAATTTAGTATAGTTATTTGAATTTCAGCAGCGTCTGTAATTCAATTTAAATTTGTTGTTTGCAAAGATGAACGTCAAAAAATATCTCCAATATGATCTTTAAAATATCAATGATGGCTTTGGGGATCCATTTTTAAACGAATAAATTCTAATTCATGATAAATCAAATAATATTTTAAATGCATATAAGTTTCAAAATAATTTGGATAGCTATATAAAAAGTTATGCGTATTTAATAATTCATAATTTATTTGTGATTTATATTTTATTCAATCGTAGTTATTTGTGAATCGATAATTTTCAAATTTTTGTAAAATACGTCTTTCTAAACTACGACCTAACATTACGTTATAAAAAATTAAATTATCATAATAAAAATTATCTGTGAAATGTGGTAAATCATAAAAAAAAGTAAAAGTAGTTATATCCTCATTTATACTTTGACTCAAATTATCAAAAGATAATATTTTTTTTGTCGAATAAATATATTCAAAAATAAGGTAACTTAATGTTATAGTTCCTAAAAGCTGACAAGGACTTGCTTGATCAAAAAGATTAATTAAAAAACTAAACATATTTTTAAAGGGAACCTCATCAATATACAGTTACGAATAAAAATAATCAAACTACATCTACAAAATGTCAATACCAGGCTGCCGCTTCAAACCCAAAATGATGCTTAGTTGTAAAATGATAATTAATTAATCTAAATAAACATACAATTAAAAATAAAGTACCTATAATTACGTGAACACCATGAAATCCAGTTGCTAAATAAAAACTTGAACCATATACACCATCTGTAATATCAAAAGACGCTTCTTGGTATTCAAAAGCTTGTAATGCTGTAAATAAAATTGCAAGAATTATAGTTAAAATTAAAGCATAAATAGCTTGATATCTAATTCCACTTACCATTGCATGATGTGCTCAAGTTACTGTAACACCTGAAGATAATAAAATAATTGTATTTAATAACGGCACATCTCATGGATTAAATGGATGTATACCTTCTGGCGGTCAAACTGAACCTAATTCAATGGTAGGTGCTAAACTTGAATGGAAATAAGCTCAAAAAAAAGCAAAGAAAAACATAATTTCAGAAACAATAAACAAAATTACCCCATAACGTAAACCTTTTTGAACAACACTTGTATGATGTCCTTCAAAAGTAGCTTCGCGGATAACATCACGTCACCAAATCCCCATAGTTAAAACAACTAATAAAAATCCAAATAATAAAATTAACCCTCCATTTTGAAAAGAATGAAAATACATTACACCACCATTGGTTAACGTAAACGCAGCAATACTAGCAACTAAAGGTCAAGGACTTGGATCTACTAAATGATATGAATGTCTTTGATATTTCATAACAATATTATTAATTATATTATATATATATATAAATAAACTTTCATTATCTAAAAAATAATGATTTGAGAAAAAAAATTAAATTTGTTTTTTTTTTAATGAAAAAAAAAGTTTTATTAAAGAAGTAAAAGAATTAGAATTATTTTTTAATTTTTTTGAAACATAAACACTCCGTTTTTGTTTTGAAATGGAAGAAGATCTTTTTTTTTTAGGAACAGCCATAAATTAATATAAAATTTAATGCGCCCCGTGAAGCGAATCATTTAAATAAATTGAAACTAAAATAGTAAATACATAAGCCTGTAAAATAGCAATCATAGCTTCTAATCCAATAATTGCTACAATTAACAAAAAAGGTATAGCTCCTAATAATAAATTTTTTTTTGAAATAACTAATACAAAATTAGCTAAAATAGCTAGTAATGTATGTCCTGACATCATATTAGCGAATAATCGAATAGCCAAACTAAAAGGTCTTGAAAAATAAGAAATTAGTTCAACAACAACTAAAAACGGTAATAAAGCTGCAGGTGCTCCTGCTGGTACAAATGTTTGTAAAAATTCAATCTTTTGAGTTACAATTCCAATAATAACTACACCTATAAAAAAAGCAAAAGACAAACTAAAGGTAATGATAGCGTGACTTGTTATAGTAAAACTATATAAAGTCATACCAAATAAATTCCCTACTAAAATAAATAAAAATAAAGTGAATTTTAATGGAAAATAAGGATAACCTTTTATTCCTACTTGCTGTTTAATTAAATTAAACACAAATGTATACACCATTTCAAATAAACGTTGTCAATTATTTGGAATAACTTTAAATTCAAAAAAAGTTAAACCGAACAGAAATCTTAATGCTAAATACATAAAAATCATATAAACAATCGAATTATTGATAGGAATACTTTTAAAGTATCCTAAAAAAACAATTTCAAATTGATCTAAAGGTTGATAAAAAGTCATATAATTTAATTAATTTAAAGCTTTTAATAAATAATTACTACGTATTATTTCTTTAATAAGAAATAAATTTAAATGTTCTTGTGAAAAAAAATTAAATTTTTTATTAAAAAGAAGAGAGGTTAAATTTAAAGAAGTTGTATTATGTTGGCTATAAAACATAATAAAAGAAGTAAAAAATTTATTTAATTGATTTTTTTCTAATTTATTTATATTTAATAAAAAATATAAATATTTACTAGAAAAATAAATATTAAATAATCAATTAAAATTTTTATTATATTCGATTTTATACTGACTAAAAATAGAATTTAATTCACTATTAATATAATTTAACTGAGTTACCGCACGACGCGAAACTGACGCTTTTGCTTGTTTAAACAATCCTCAATTTCCACGATCATGGCTAAATAATATTGCAAATCTTTTATGTCTATATTTTAGACTCATATTTAAATTAGGGATAACAGTACTTCTAATATAAATATAAGTTAGAAAAAAAAAAAAAATTAATGCTAAGACTTGATTCAAAAAGATGTATTTATCTAATTGTGGCATAACAAAAAAAAATTTAATTTTTATCTATCTACTTCTCCGAAAACAATATCTTGTGTCCCTATGATTGTAACAACATCAGATAACATATGTCCTTGAGACATAAAATTTAAACCTTGTAAATGTAAAAATCCAGGGGCTTTTATGTGACATCGATAAGGTTTATTAGTATTATCTGAAATAAGTAAAACACCAAATTCCCCTTTAGGTGCTTCTGTAGCTGTATACGTTTCTCCTTTAGGAACAATAAATCCTTCACTAAATAATTTAAAATGATGTATTAATGCTTCCATAGAATATTTCATTTCTTTACGTGAAGGGTAAACTAATTTATGATCTGTCCCTTTATAATCACCATCAGGGATACTATTTATACATTGAGAAATTATTTTAATACTTTCACGCATTTCAAAAATTCGAATTAAATAACGATCGTAACAATCACCATTTTTACCGATAGGTACAGAAAAAGAAATATCTTTATATACTTCATATGGGAGATTTTTTCTTAAATCTCATGAAATACCTGAACCTCTTAATAATACACCACTAAATCCTCAGTCTAAAGCATTTTTATAAGAAACTACTCCTATATCTACTAATCGTTGTTTTCAAATTCTGTTCCCAGTTAATAACTCCTCTAATTCATCAATACGTGAATTAAAATGTTTAATAAATAAATAAATATCTTGAAGTAATCCTAGAGGTAAATCTTGTGCAACGCCTCCAGGTCTAATATAAGCAGCATGCATTCGTGCTCCTGATACGCGCTCATAAAATTCCATTAATTTTTCTCGTTCTTCAAATCCTCATAAAAATGGAGTCATTGCTCCAACATCTAAAGCATGCGTTGTTAATGCTAATAAATGGTTTAAAATTCGAGTAATTTCACAAAAAATTACTCTTATATATTTAGCCCTTAATGGGATTTGATAATTTAATAATTTTTCGATTGCTAACGAATAAGTATGTTCTTGTGCCATCATAGATACATAATCTAATCGATCAAAATAAGGTAACCCTTGGACATAAGTTTTATATTCTAATAATTTTTCAGTTCCCCTATGCAATAACCCTATATGAGGGTCAGCATTAATAACAATTTCACCATTTAGTTCTAATACTAAGCGTAAAACACCATGAGCTGCTGGATGCTGAGGACCAAAATTCATATTGAAATGTTCAATTTTTTTAAATAAAGATAAATCTGTCATATTATTAAAATTAATTAGTTTTTATTTTACTTGTAATCAAGGACTTGAAAATTTAAATAAGCGGTATTCTTGAGCTAATTCAACAGGCTCATAAATAACATGTTTTTGTTTATCATCATAACGAACTTCAATAAAACCTACTTGTGGAAAATCTTTTCTAAACGGATAACCATCAAAACCATAATCTGTTAAAATTCGTCTTAAATCAGAATGATTTGAAAAAAAAATCCCGTACATATCTCAAACTTCGCGCTCTAATCAATTAGAAGAAGAATAATATTTTGTTAAACTAGGTACTGGCGTAAATTCATTTACTTGAATTTTAATTTTAAGTCTAATATTATATTTTAAACTTAAGAAATTATATATTACTTCAAATCGATTTTTTTTATTAATATAGTCTACGCCACAAATATCAACTAGCTGTAAAAATTTTAAGTTGTTATGTTTTTTTAAAAGTGCAACTAAAAATGTAAAATTTTCAAGTTTAGAATAAATTGCAATTTCATTATTTTTAATTTTAATCAAATTTACGTATAATGGTGCAATATCAAATATATATTTAGCTAATATAAAAAGAATAGTATTTTTGTTATTTTTCATGAATAATTAATCTCAATTTAATGCCCCTTTCATTCATTCATAAATAAATCCAATAGTTAAAATGAATAAAAAAATTATCATTCCTCAAAAAGAATAAAAACTTATTTTATCTAAATAAACAACTCAGGGAAATAAAAATGAAACTTCCAAATCAAAAATAATAAATAAGATCGCTACTAAATAAAATTTAATATCAAATTTATCTCGGGCATCTTCAAATGGTTGAAAACCACATTCATATGCTGAAAGCTTCTCAAAATCATAATTTTGAGAAGCTAAAAAATACGATAAAAAAAAAATAATTATAGCAATTATTAAACTTATTATTAAAAAAATAAACAAATATATATATTCTAATGACATGATTTTTGAAAGAAAAACAAAACACAGAGAACGGGACTCGAACCCGCATCCATTAGTTTGACAAACTAAGACTTTATCCAATTAAGCTATCTCACTGGGTAATATTGGACTCGAACCAATAACTTTCTTAGTGTAAGTAAGATACTCTAACCAATTGAGTTAATTACCCTTTTTTTTTAATTAAAAAAAAAATTTTAAATAATAGAAACTATTATAATGATTATAATGTAGTTTATTTAAAGAATTAATTCTTAATTTATTTAATAAAAAATGCTTTTGAGTTAAACCGGAATTAAAATTTTGTAATTCATTTAAAGTTAATTGTTTTACTGTTGTAACTGCTGACATTTTCTGTTTTAATAAATTTAAAAGAATACGTTTTAAGTTTTCTTTAATTAGTAATTTTGCTTGAAACAAATTATTCAGATCTTTACGAATTACTAACCTCGAAAATTTATTAATACGTCTTAAATTTTTATTTTGAATTATATTAACAAAAGTTTGTTTTACTCAGCAGTACATATCAATAATATAATCTTCAATATCTAAAAAAATACGTCAAGTATAACGTAATTTACGCATAATAATAATTTTTTCTTTAAATAAATTTACTAATTCTTCTTTTAAAGCAATTGATTGATCATTTAAACTATCAAAAATTACTTGATGAAAATTATAATATAAAATAGTAACAAACGAAATTAAACATAAAACAACAATTTTTTCTTCATCATAAGAAAACACAAAAGTTGACAAAAATAAAATAGAAAAAAATAAAATATAAATATTGTAATATTTTTTATTAAACATAATTGAACTATTAATACATAACAATAAATAATAATAAAAATCTTTTATAATTTAAACAATAATTATAAAGTACAAAAAAAGATTTAATTAGCATTGGATAAACAATAATTATAAATCACGAGTATAATCTAATACCTCTGAATACATTTTCTTCACTTTGCTAATTAGTGCTTTAGTAAGAGGTTCTGACATGTGTGTAAGTAACTTTTTTTTTAATGATTTATTATGCGGAATATTTATACTTTGATTAACTAATAAACGATTAATTTCTTCAAGCAGAAAAACTATTCGAGTTTGAAAGTCGCCTTTCCCTAGTAACTCAACTACATCTACGCTGTTTGTTCTAGCAGTTCAAAATTTAAGTTGTCTTTGAATATCTTCAATACAATCCCATTGATGCTCAACGTAATCTAAATTTTGTACAAGTAGGTTAATAGTTGTTTCTTTATTTAAAATTGAAGCTTCTACCATTGGTATTTCACCTTTAATAACTTTATTTATTACTGTAACTGTATCTAAATAAATAGGTTCAGATTCTTGATCTTCCACTACATAAACTTTTTTAGGTAAGACTGCATTTTCAGTTATACGCTGAAATTTTTCTAAAGGTGTTTCCTTTTTTATTCTATTATATATATTTTTAATGTAATTTTCATATCTATTGGCTTTAATAGTTAAAACTTTTAATGTGTCCTTCATTGCATTAAGTTGCCGCAGATAAGAACCTGTTTGGTGTAATAATACATGTACTTTTATAAGTCTAGTGAACGTGCCCTTTACTCATGTTGGTGTTATGCTAGGATGATAAAAATCACAAAGACTATAAAGACGTAACTTTGCAGGAGATACCAGTGTATATCGACGTGTCTTTACCCACGGTAAAAATTCACCTGCTTCCTCATCTATCATCTTTTGATCTTGATTTAATGTTTCTAAAATAAGCATAGATAATTGATACATCCTACGCTGCGATTCTTTTTTAACTTTTTCTATTAATTCCGTAGTACATAAACCTAATTTTTGTTTATGTTCAATCAAATAAGAAGATGTTTCTTCTTCTTGTTTACTTTCCAGATCATCAGCATCTTGAAATAAGTCATCTAAAGGAACTTCTTCTTGTTTACCATAAGGTATTAAATTATTTTTTGCAACCCTATTTTTTTCATGTACTTTAGCTCTAAGTAGTAATAACTTTAACCATGAAATTGTGTGCTTAAATTCTGGCGCATGGTATTTTTCTAAAAGGCCTCGTAAACGCTTTTTGAATGCTTCAGGAGAAGGTTTTTCATCAAGAGAATCTCATAACAAAAAGGACAAACGATTTTGAAGCCCCAAAACAAAATTGTTGGGTTTTAACATTAATTTTGGATAATATAAATGCCCAGTTGGAATAGTCATTCATCAACGATTTGGACTATGTAATAAATTTTCTAGTTCAAAAGAACCCTCTAAAATTAAATCGTTTCTTTTTATTTGATAATCTTGAACCTCTAAATTTTTAGAAGTATTACTTAAAGAAAATAAGTACTTAGAAAATTGAAAATTTAAAGGATATTCCATGTGACTAAAAAAAATAGGGTGTTGCTCTAAAATATGATCAATCGAATTTTTTTGTAAAACATAATAAACCAGCATTTTAGAATCATGCACTTTTTGATCCAATTCTTCAATTATCAAATCACCAGTTTCGTTTCATATATCAGCTTCTCAAAAAGGATCAAAATCCCCTAATGCGGTTAAAGAACGTGCCTCTTTAAGTGCGTTGAAAAGTAATTGTGGATTTAACAAAATTGAATTGAAATTAGATGTTAATGGATTTTTTGTTACATTACCAATATTATCATTAAGTCGATCTTGCTCTAATAAAGTATCCTCTAATAAAGAATTTAAACTAAACAACTGTTCTGTTGTTTTATTATATAAAGAATTTAAATTTAAACCAAAAGGTTTTTGTTCAGTTCCACGAGTTAATAAAAATTCACCAAGTTTGCCAGAGCCGTAAGCTTTTACTAGAGAATCATGTGTTTTTCGAAATTGACTTTGTTTTAATATAGAATTAAATAAAATGGGTACATAGTTTGAAGGGTAAATTTTTTTTAGTAATTTTAACAAATGTAATTTATTTGCACTATTTGAATTTTCACTTAAAGAAATTAATATATCTTTGAATTCATGAGTATTAAGCCAAGTAGCTACGAATTTAGGATTTGCTAATTTAAACATATGCTTAATACCTATATCTTCAATATATTTATTAGCATCTATTAAATAATAATCAAAGCGGCGCTGTGCGTTTATTTTGGCAAATTCTCTTGCTTCTTCATACTGTTTTAAATTTAAACACATGTCGCCTTCGCGCATATATCTTAAATATTTCGGCTCAAAAACACTTTCTAAAAAAGGTTTAATTGCTTCTTTACTAGAAGGATAAATTACAGCTTTATTATAACTATTAGTATATCCAGGATCCTCCATATCTAATTCATTATCATATTTAAACAAATGAGCTAAATAAAACTCTTTATCAGTTTCAATCATTTCATAGTCTCTTCCACGTATATTGTTGTGATCATCAACCATAATAGGATTAGATTTTAATTGCGCTAATAAAGCTCAACTAATTTTACGAAATTTTTTTCATTTATGTGGATATAAACCTTTAATATTTAATAAATTATAGAATTTTGTAAATCTATTTCGATTTTCGCGTTTACGTAATCATCGCTTCATTTTTTTTTTTTTAGTTGCTTTACGATGAACTGCCGCATCCATATCAAAAAATTTATGTTTAAATTTACGTCATGTAGTCGTTAATGCAGTTTTGTTATTTAATTCGCTATCAAGTAATAAATAGTTTTGTGAAAAAACTTCAAATCTACTTTCATAATCGGCTTTTATTGATCGTAAAAAATTTAAAACAGTTCCAAAAAACATTGGTATATCTGGCTGAAGTTTAGTTTTATGTGCTTTTCAAACAGGGTTATCTCAAGCATCATAATATCTGGGAACTAACTGAATATATGTTTTTCCATCTTTATACGAATAATTTTCAATAAATAGATCTTTCAATAAGTGTTTAAATTGAAAATAATAACGTAAAAAAGTTTGTTGAGAATTGTTAAATTCAAAAAACTGAGCATTATCGTTTATTCTTTCAAGAGTAGAAGAATGCGTACCTCTAGCATTTACAAATAAAAAATCACCTGCAGAATTAAAATTTTTTTTAGATAAAGAAATATTAGAATCAAGATGCTTTTCTAATGCGTTAAAAGTGAAATTCATATCTGTTGCTATTCCTTTATACGTTTGATCAATCATCAACTTTCAAAATTTTTTTCTAAAAAGTGTTTGTTGACCCACTACTTGTTTACCTATTGCCATACTTATAGTAGAAGGATCTGTACTTCTTAACATAAAACTCAATAAAAAATTGATTAGTTTTAATTGATATTGCTCTTGAGGATGTAGCAACATGTAATTTGATAAATTTGGTTGAACCTTTTTTCGGATTGTTATTACTTCTTTTAACTTAAGTCAATATTTATATTGAAATTTAAACATATAATAAAATTTTTGTGCAGGGCTCAAATTTTCAGAAAGTATTAAAGTTTTAAACACTTTAACAATAGGTGAAATAAAACCATCACCTATTAAATTTAAAGCAGAAACTTCATATTTTTTCAAAGCTTTAAGCTTTTTAACTGCATCATCACGTTCACACGGATATCATAAATCTACAGCTCATTGTATATTGGCATTAAAAGCATTTATTTGATGCTCCAACTTATTAATTTTTGTTCTAATTTGTTGTAAATGAAAACGATCTACTGGGGAAAACCCATATAAAGATTCATATTTATCTCGAACAATAAATCGACTTTTATAAGGATTATTTTTTAAATGAGCATACATATCTAACACTTTATAAAACTCCTTTGAACTTTGCTCAGGTATAAGACCAACTTCAGCTCTAGTTATTTTAGTGTACTCTTTTTGTGTTCTTCAACCAGGATTGTTAATAAATGGAACTAAAATATCCATAATAGCAGGTAATTCTGTACCTCGGTTTTCCTCGCGATTACCTTCATAATTATCAACATCCGTATAAGTTAATTCAGCTTCTGTGCTCCATTCACCTAAATTTCAAAAGCGATCAGGTCTAGGTTTAGTTGAACTGATATCTTTTTTTCAAATATGCATTTTTTGATTAATTTCTGTCATAAGCGAAGCACCTTCTTGGAATAGGCTAAACAATTTATTGGTATCTAAATCATATTTTTTATCTTGTAAAATTTTTAACGCAGTTGATTTATTATGTTTATCTTTTCATTGTATATTTTTTTTTGGTAAAACAACACGTGTACCCCATTTTAATCAAAACGG
>JAVCKV010594944.1:0-28712 GCA_032274145.1 Herpochondria borealis
AAGTGCTAAATTCGAAATGTAGCATCTTTTTATACGCTACCTTTCATAAACAGAACCGTTAATAAATATAATAATTAGATAAATTTAGGAGATATTACTTTCCACTCATTTAGGCGAAAAATTCTTGGTAATACATTCCTTTAAATGCCAAATAGAAAGGATGCTATCCTTTTTAATAGAATAGGGATGGAAAAATGAATTATCTGAATGTAGATCAATAGAATTTTCATCTTTTTTACTTTGAAAAATTCGTTTAACAGCCATTCCGTCAACGGTGTCAACAACATAAATTTCTCCCCACCTAATAGTAGAACTTTCCAATTGTTTTATGATTGCTTTATCTCCGTTGGATATAGTTGGAAACATACTATCTCCTTCAATATCTATCATGTAATTATCATTACCCGAAAGACCCGGAATAAAGAAGTATTCTTTAATAGTTGTCTTATCAATTTCAGATAACCTTCCGGCTTGTGCTTGAACAGGAATATAAGCAACATTCCAATCTGTTTTATTGATGCGAGGAGAAGTGTCTGTGTTTTGTTTATGATAGTTTAATATAGCATTAGGAGTAGTTTCAAGAATACTAGCAATCTCAAATAAACGCTCTACCGTCAACTTAATTCCTCCACGCTCAATCTTTCCATAGGTTTGAAGCTCAATGCCCAATAGTTTAGAAATGTCCTCACGACTTAGCCCTTTTTCCTTTCTAATGGCTTTAATATTTTCAATCTTCAGCTTGTTCATAAAATAATATATTAATAGTCAACAAATAAAGTTAAAATAAGTGAATTATGTATAATAAAAGTAAATAAAGTGCATTTTAGATATATTAATAGTCGTTAATTTGCATTAAATAATATTAATAATCAATAAAAAAAGAGAATTATGGAAAGTATAGCGGTAGTAAAAGTAACAGAGTTAAAATCCTTTTTGAGTGAAATAAAACTGCTCAAAAAGGAAGTAAAAGAATTGCAAGAACAAGAAGATTTAAAGTCTTATAGTGTGCAACAAACGGCTAAATTAATAGGAGTGTCTTATAATACTGTTAGAAAGCTGATACAAGAAAGTAAGCTAACAGTTAATTACATTAACGATAAACAAGAAAAAGGAAAATGTATCATTCCTGCATGGTCAATTAAAGAATATCTATTCAATAAAAAAACAAAGTAAAAAATGACAACTACCCGTTACAAATCTACTTCTAAGACACAGATGGCACAAGCCTATAATATTTCTACCCGAACATTTAGATTGTGGATTAATCCAATTAAAGAACAGTTGGGTTCTTATGTAGGACAAACCTACAATCCAAAACAAGTAGAACAAATCGTTGAATTTTTGGGAGAACCTGAAAAAGCAGAACACGTCAGCGTATAATATTTCCAATGGCAAGACCAAGAAAAAAATCTATTGACTATTTCCCTTTAGATTGTATTTTAAATGATAGTGTGAAGTACATAGAAGCCAAACATGGTATGACTGGCTTTGCTGTATTGGTAAAATTATGGTCTAAAATATATGCTAGTGAAGGGTATTATTGTAAGTGGAATGATAAAGTGAAATACTTGTTCTGTAAGGAGCATCATATTGATGTTCAGTTAATGGATAAAATTTTATTGACGTGCTTTTCAGAAGAAATAATTAGCCCTAACATTTTTGAAAAATATGGTGTTTTAACATCAGAAGGAATCCAAAAAAGATACTTTAAAATTATTAAAGAAAGTAGACGAACAAATACAGAAATTAACCCTGAATTTTACCTTTTAGGAGTTAACTCGGTAAAAAACGGAGTTAATGTAGGAGTAAACGATAGTAAAAACGGAATAACTCCTGTGAAAACACCACAAAGGAAAGTAAAGGAAACTAAAGTAAATAAAAGTAAAGGGGATAAGGATGAAAATCTCCCCACTAAAAATTTAGAAAATTTTAATTTAGGCGATACCGAAGAAAAGAAACTAATTGATCCAGAAGAAGAAAAAGAAAAAAGTTCCGCCAAAAAAGAAAAAGAAAACTGGCAACGAATTAATCAATCTTGCAAAACGTTTTTTTTGACCCAATCGAGACAATATTATTGGGAATTAAAAGACGATAAGCAAGTTAATGAATTATTAAAAAAAATTAAGCAAGCAGCTCCGGATCAAAATGTAGTTGAAAATTTTAAGCTCTTTATCCGTTACCTGCCAAATTACTGGAAAACAAAAAAGTTTACAATTACCCAACTCAATCAAAACTATAACGAAATCATCAACGAGATATATTCTCAAAACAATGGAACAAAAACTACCAATAGCAAAACAGGAAAATTCGGAAGACACAATGCTAAAGAATTGTCTGATCGTGCCAGCACATTTGGTAGGTAAAGTTACTACTGCTGATTATGCGATCTATTTAGCAAATAATGAATCCTCCATTGGTAAAATTATCAAAACACCCCATTTTCAAGTTAACTCATTTTTAGATGAACTTGGTAAAATATTTATGCAAGTTATCGGAGATCTGGGAATTAAGAATCTACCAAGTAAAGCAGCCGAACAAAGAATTATTTATTACATCATTCACTACTACAAAGACTTTAGTTTACAAGAAATCCGAAAAGCATTTGAACTAGCAATTATTGGAGAGATGGAAGTTGATGCAGAACATTACCATTCATTTGATATAAAATACATCTGTAAAATTTTAAATGCCTACCGTAAGCGAAGAATCAAATCCAAAGAGTTAGTCAAAAGAAACACTCCTCGAATTGATAATTTGGTAACAGAAGAGCAAAAACAAGACAGAAGAGAGGGCTTTATTAAAACAATTTGTTCACACTACGAGAAATACAAAGAAACGAATGAATGGGGCCATATTCCATTAGCCACGGTTTATGATTTTTTTGTTGAAGAGGGTATAATAAAAGATCAGAAAAAAGTTAAAAAAGAAGCAGTTGTTATGAGTTTCTTTAAGAAATGTATCCTTAAAAGCACTGATTTTGACAAACTGTTTGCTAAATCAACTTAAATTTCGACAAATGATATACTAAATTATGTTTTCAAAATCTAGGGTTTATTATAAACAGTAAGTCATATTTTTTCTTCAAGCTTTTTTATTCGATTGATTTTCACTTTACTTGGGTTAGCTTTTATTTTAATTTTTTGTTCCATTTTAAACTCATCTTGGAGGTCTAATTTTATGTTAAAATGTATTTTTGAGATTAAGCTTGGATTGTCAAACTGTTTTTGTTGATTTTTAGTTAATTGACCTTTGTTAGTTTTAATTTCTACCCATTGAAATTCCGAGGAATAAAAGGGTTTTTCGACTTTGTTTTTTGAAGCCACTTTTAAGCCATTTACCCTAGTAACATAATATAAACGGTCCAACTTCAAAGTTAGATAGTCAAATACGAATGATGGTGAAAGTTCATTTTTATTTGAAGGCATGCAGGTTGTTCGAATTTCTTCACAAAGTTCTTCTGGAACTTTAATTTTTATTCGTTGGAAGCCAAATTTAAATGTAAGAATATTATCAGGAGTAAAAGTATTGTATATACGCTCCAATTTAATGTAAGCGTGTTTATTATCAACGGAAAGATTTTCAAATATTATCTCTCCAATATCTCCGATAATCCTTGAAGTAGGTTTTGTTTTTAGCATTTAATATGATTTTTTTCAAAATAAGTAAAATAAAAATGAATTTAGAACAAGAATAGATAATAAAAACTAATTCCAACGAATAACAGGAAAGTACCTTTTCGAGTACCCCCACCTTTGGGGTATGAAAAAAATAATAGCAGTTATCCTTTTAGTAGCCTTAGCTTTTTTTGGAGTTCCAAAATTGGTAAAGCTCAGAAATGCCAAACGATTAAAGATAGGCGTAGACAGTTTTAAGCTTCCTAGCTTGAATTTAGCCAGTCTATTTACGAGTATAGAAGCCAATGTAAACCTAAGCATCAATAACTTTTCCAAAAGCACATTCAACATTGAGCAAATAAATGTCGATGTATTTTCAACATCAGGAGAATTGATAGCTGAGCAAACTAATCCATTACAAGAAGCAAGGCAGATATTCCCTAATCAGAACAATATTTTGCCCCTTGCCTTTGATATATCCTCAAACAACTTTAAAGACCTAATTCGGCAAACAGGAGGAATAGCAAATGCAGGGGCAAACTTTTTAACCACAGGAAAGTACGGCATCAAAATACAGCTAAAAGGATTTGTTGTAGCCGAAGGCGTTGACATCGATATTAACGAAACAATAGAAGTGTAAAATGGAAAAAATTTACATGATCATACTGTCCATTTTATTCTCTGCACTATTAGCAATGTTGGGTTATTGGATAAAAGCAGTCCATCAAGAATTTAAGCAGATACTCAAAGAACTCACGGAATATACAAGCGAATTGAAGCAGCTTATTGTGGGTATTCAGACTCAGATTACCAAAGGGATAGAAAGTGATATCAAAGAAATGAAAACAGACATCAATACACTGTATCAAAAAACAGGCAAAAACGAAAATAATATTTCAGCCATCGGACAAAAAGCAAAGAGAAGATAAATGCGAAGAACAACCAACATATTACAAGAAATGGAACATCCAGTATTAGGATATAAAGGCGTTCGTACCACACTAAAAGAAAATGCGAACCTAGACGATACACTAGCAAACATCAAGCGCATAGCACTAAGA
The DNA here is from genome assembly GCA_032274145.1 of Herpochondria borealis. Taxonomy (NCBI): domain Eukaryota; phylum Rhodophyta; class Florideophyceae; order Ceramiales; family Ceramiaceae; genus Herpochondria; species Herpochondria borealis. The sequence continues at coordinate 4,676 of JAVCKV010594944.1, forward strand.
GATACCAAGCAAGTAGAAAAATTAGCCTTTAACCTAGCAGGCAATACCATAGAAGCAAGCGCGAAAAACATATGGGAATTTATCCGAGAAAACTTGACATATAAATTGGACACCGAAGGAATCGAAGAACTCCGTACCCCAGCAAGAACCTTGCACGACAAACTATTTGATTGTGATGATGCCACCATACTAACCAGTGCTATACTCATCAATTTGGGAATACCCCATGTATACCGCATAGTTGCCTATGAAAAAAGAGGAAGATTTCAGCACATTTACCCAGTAGCCATAGACGAGGAAGGAGAAGATTGGGTCATTGATGCCGTGCCCGAAATCCCGCACTTTAACTATGAAGAACTGCCAGTAGTAGACATTAAAATTGTTGATATGACCCAAGCAGTAAACACTTACCAAGAACAAAAAAATAAAAATAATAATCAGAACCGATTCGGTTCAAAAATTAACCCTATGGAATTACAAGAATTATCAGGAGTTACAGAAGAGGTAACAGCACAAGAGGTACAACAAGACATTTTAGAAGAAATCAATCAGCCCTTTAGCCTGTCAGGAATGAGTGATGATATGGATGATATGATTTTAGAGGGAACTTTTCTATCAGGATTAGGAGAAGTTGCCACTAAAGAAGCAGCAGACATTGTGATAGAAACCAAAGAAGATGCCATTCAACTATTAGAAAATGGGATGCTATCCGAAGTCATCAAAGCGAGAAAAGCACTACTAGCAGAAAAACAAAACCCAACAGCCTTAAGTCAAGTCATTAATGTAAACAGAGAATTGACGTTAATGAATGATTTGGTTGAAATGTGGCAAGATGATGAAAGAGAAGAAGCCCTGCAAAACGCAATGGATCAAAATTCGGCTTACAAAAACTTCTACCAAGCGTTACTATTAAGTTTAGTTGAATTAGAAAACCAAGCCCAAAGTCCAGAACTCAGCGGAATAGGAGAGGATCCCATTTTCTTAGCTAAAATGCCAGCCGTTAACCTCGAAGACTTGTTGTTTGATGACGAAGATGATAGTTTAGAAGGATTCTTTAGTAAAATAAAAAAAGGGTTCAAGAAAGTAGTCCGTAAAGTAGGCAGTGGTGTTAAAAAAGCAGTCAAAGCAGTTGTAAGATTTAACCCAGCCACCATCATCATACGAAATGCGATACTACTGACCCTAAAATTGAACCTGTTTAACCTCGCGGGGCGTTTTATTTACGGCTACCTGACCGAGCAACAAGCAGCAGCACAAAACTTAGACTTAAACGAGTGGAGAAAATTGGTGACAGCCAAAAATAAAGCAGAAGGCTTTTTTACAAAAATAGGAGGGAAATCAAAAAACTTTAAAAAAGCCATTGCCACAGGCAGAGCAAGAAGCAAAACAGGCGTTCAGTTAAGTGGATTAGGAGCAGCAGTAACCGCAACAGGAACAGCCGCAGCAAGTGGCTTTATTGTGTTTGCAAAAAAAGTACTCTCAAGTGTTAATCCCGTGAGGCTATTTAAAACAGTGGCCAATAAAGTCAAGGCAAAAAGAGCAGCAAAAAGAGTAGAATTATCCAATGATCAAGCAAGTAGCAATTTCATTAATACAGGAGTAAACAGCAATTTCAGTACTGATCTTGACACCTTTGATGCAGCAAGAAGCGCCAGTATATCCAATCAAAATAAAAATACCATGCAAAGAATGTTTAGCAGAATAAGCGATTTCGTGAAGACCAACAAAAAGAGGTTCATCATAGGAGGAATATTAGGCGTACTAGCAATCGTAGGGGTGTTGGTATGGAAAAAAAGTAAACGAAAAAAGAAGAATCAACTGCGAGGAATCAAAGCAGCACGAACAAGAGCCAGAAATCGTAAAAGTGGGGTGAGAAGAATCGCAGCACCAAAACGAAGAACAACAGCAAAAAGGATTGCAGCTCCTAAGAGAAGAAGTACAAAAAAGAGCACGACCAGAAGTACCACAAGAAGAAAACCGCTGGGCAGAGGAAAAACACGCGTAATAAAAAGTCCAGTAAGAGGCAGAGGTAAAACCAGGGTATCTACACAAAGCAGTGGGCAACGGCTTTCAATGATGCACGCTAAAGCCAAGCAATTGCAGAAAAAGCATCCTAAAACCAAGTACAGTAACCTATTAAAAATGGCAGCCAAAAAAATATAGGTCGAGCGGCTCGACACCCAATTACAAAAGCAAGAAAATAACAACAAAGTATAATATATAACTCAAAAAATAGATAAAATGGAAGAATTAACACAAGAAGAAATCATCCTATCCGGATTAGGAAGAGGCATGAACAGCGGAAGTAATCGTTTAAAAAAAGCCGTAAAAGGAGAAATGGGCGCATCCCGTTTTAGAAAACAATTTTTAGAACGCGTCCACTTTTTACCAAGAGATATTCAGATGTCACTCATGAAAGGCAAAGCCCAAATCTCAGACGCACCCTATTACTCAACAGGAGAAATAAGAGGCACACGATCCGAGCTGATTAAATTGGCGACATCCGAAGAAATAGGAATCACCAATATTGATAATGGAAAACTAAACAAAGACAGGTACTTGACCCTTTCAGGCGTGAGATTGATGTATGATGCCAATGATATTGATGGCAACTTTATCGATCTTTTTCCGGCAGACTTACTTAATGGAGAATGGGAATTAGAATTGAACGGTCAAAAAGTATTTGAAAAACAACCGATCAGAAGATTCTTTGATGGATTTGTAGGATATAATGCGCATAAACCCTTTGGCTTATATGTGCTAAACAATCCTAAAGTAGTCGAACCACAAACGCCAGTAGAATTCAACGTGGATTTACCCAATGAAGTACAAGGCTTTTTAAAAGTGTTTTTAGAAGGAACAACCGTTTACGGTTTTTAAATAGCGCACTACAAGAAAAGAAAACTTTAATCGCTTTGAACATATCCAAAGCGATTAAAGTAACGATCAAAACAAATTAAAAAATTAAAAGAAATTAAAGATGTCAGAAAATGCAGCAGTACAAGCAGTCATTAACTCAGTTAATGCCTTGAACAGAGAAGACAGAAGAAGATTATCGGTAGCCGTTAGAACAACTCATTTAGGCGTAAAAGCTTACAACGCTTTTAACTATGGAACAGGAGAAGCTCTTGTATCTATAGTAGTTCCGCCTCCCGGATCAGATACAGATAATTCAGATAGTTCAACTAATCAAGGTGATTCAATAGACGCTTAATACGATGAAACAGAAAATACAATTAATAGAAAAAACAGTTGCCACAGCGAATGCTACCGTTAGAATATCCGAAGAATTAGACCGAGACTATGAAGCACTAACAGGCATTGCCTTTTTAGATAACATCGGAATACGATCGATACTTAACCATTCATCAATAGATGGAAAAGAGCTGTTTCCAAAAAACTTCGAAGTCATGTTCTTACAAAGCAATGTTTTTGTAGCACCAGACGAACGCTTTTTTACACTCGATGGATTCAAAGCAGATGGCAATAAACTGGACATAGAATATAAAGATGGAGGATCAGCACCGAGCTATCCTTACACGCTAAAAATCTATCTCCGATTAATGGATAAACGCAACTAAAAAAGAAAAAAGCAGCGCAAAATATCAACAAAGATGAAGATAGAAAAAATATTCGAACAGCAAGCTATATCAGGACAACACTATCCCTTTGTGTTTAGTCCACAGCCCAAAGATCACAAAGTGGTGGGTTTGTTATTTTCAAGTGGAATAGACGTATCCTTATCCTTTTATGATGCAACCGATTTAATTTACCATGACCAACGCTTGTTTCATACACCAAATGTAGCTCCTGATAAACGTGTGATTCGATTCGAAAAACTGTTATATGATAAAGCAGTACAAGGAAAAATTAGTGTGCCAAGTAAAAATGACGGAACAGTAGAATTAATCAGAGCTAGTGTTCACCTAATGATAGAAGAGTTATGAATACGAACGATACCCTGCTTATAAAAATGATTACACAAGATATGGCTCAAAAAGGCATAGCAGATATTGATTACTGGATAGCAGAAGATAAAGTAGTAGCAAGCCCAACGAAAATAGAAGTTAAAGTCAATGAAGTAGTGTATCTGTATTATTTTAGAATAAATAACATCAATAATTTTAAAGTTCAAGCTATATCAGCAACCACAGTTACCAGCTACGAACAAAGCAATTGTCATCTCGATCCATACCTGAATACCACCCGTTTAGTGAACAACTATGAAAGCAATGTTATTACCAGTCATTTAAGTACGCTAACATTTAATGCTACAGCACTTGAAACAGGCTATCTCATTCGTTATGTCAAAGTGAAGTTCAACAGTCAAGCAAAGAAAGGAAATACAACTAAAATCGATTAAAAATTGGACCGAAAAAAAGAACAAATAAGCAAAAGAAATAACAAGAATAATCAGCCAAAAAATGAAAAAAGTAAAAAATTACATCGCAGCAGATTTAGCCCAAAAGAAGATAGCGCGCTATAAGTATTGGAGCATCAAAGATGAAAATGGAATTACGATCGTCTCATCCGAAGACGAAGCAGAAGGCAGAAACTTTGGAGAAATGTTGAATAAAATTATCGGAGATAATGTCGATGCAGAAGTACAAATTAAGTACGGAACCAATGAACAATCGAGCAGACAAAACCCACCATTCTTTATACGAGTAAATGAAACAATAGAGTGGGTAGAACCGGAAGAAGAAACGGTACAAATAAATGGAGTAGCACACAAATTAGATAAAAACGGAAATGTCAATATTAATTTGACTTCTCCACATCAGGAAGAAGCGAAAACAGAAACGGTGCAAATAGATACGTTTCGACAAGAGCTAGAAATGCAATTGCAAGGCATTCGCAGAGAACATGAATTAAAAGAAGAACGCTGGCAGATGGATATGCACAATAAACTACTAGAGCAGAACATCAAATTCAAAGAGATGCTGCTCGAAGAAAGAGAAACACGTTGCAGAGAAAAAGAAGAGAACCTTGCAGTTCAAGAAGCCCAGTTAACCGAAAAAGAAAAAGAGATCAACGAAGATGTAAAAGGGTACGTGAAGCAAATTCCGAATGCGCTGGGTGGAGTGATCAAAGATTGGATCAAAAGCGGTGCAACAAAAAAGCCATTAAGCGGAGCAGTAAAAGAAGCTAAACAACCAAAAAAAAGGAATGAGGTAAATTTTTCTTTTGATCAAGGAGCAGAGAATGAAGAAGAAGCCAAAGAAAATGAGGAGTTAGTAGAAGTTATGGAAGATGAGAATTTAGAAGCAGAAACAGCCGAAGAATTCTATGATTTGGAAGAAGAAAATGAAATCGAAAATATAAACAATCAAAATACAACAGAAGATGAGCAAGTATAACGTTAACCTAGAAATGATGGCTGAAAACCCGCAGCAACTCAAAGAGAAATTACAAGCCTTTCAAGATTTGCAAGACAATCTGGAGCATGAAGATTTATTACAGGCAGTAGATACTGTAGTAGAACATCCAGAAATCGTAGATTTTATCAAAGAGGTTACTCCTGAAGATGGTGAAGAACTCACTATGACAGATTATTTAACCATTGCAAAAAAAGCCTTTCAAAAGTTCGGGGCGTGAAGTCGAGGACCTCGACAGGCAATTATTACTAATAATAACCAATGCTAATAATAATAAGCCAATCATTATTCATTCATCAACCTATCACTAAAAACTAAAAAGAAATGGCAGCACGAGTAATTATAGCATCCATCTTTAAAAAGGGAGGAAAAGCCCTAGCCAATAAGAACGTACAAAAAATACTGTTTGTATTGATTGGCGCATTCCTTTTGTTCGGTGGAGTCAAGAAAGTAAGAGCAGCATTACGCAAAAGGAAATTTGACAAGCAATCTACCGAAGACCCCAATCGGGTAGCACTGCAATTTAGGCAAGCATCCAATCCATCGGGGATTAATTTTCTAATCAATACCGATGGAACAGACGAAGAACAATTTGAACGACTGGCTCGGAAAATGAAAAGCGAACAAATCGTAAAAGAAGTATCCGATGCTTATGCATTGAAATACGATGAAACCTTGCAAGATAGAGCAGCCAAAGAATTAAGCAATGATGAGTTGCAACGCTTTGAAGACATTATCCAGTAATGGCGAATCGCAATAGATAATCAATAAACATGAGAATCAAATTTAAGCCCAATAAACTCGGATATACCTTCATAGCAATAATGCTCATTATAGCTGGAATAGTAGCCTTTAGAAAACGAAGAAACATAAAAAGTATAACCATGAAAACGATCAATTTTATCAAAGAAAAAACATGGGATGTAGTGAGCGATAGACGCATAAATACCTTACATCCATTAATAAAAGCCAAAGCCAAAGAATTTATTATCAGAGCAGAAAAAGAACTTGGCATAAAACTTCGTGTTACATCTGCATTAAGAACTTGGGAGGAGCAAACCAAGCTCTATGCCAAAGGCAGAACAGCAGCAGGGAGGAGAGTAACCAATGCTAGAGCAGGACAGAGTTTACACAATTACGGATTGGCAATAGATGTTGTAGAAATTAAAAACGGAAAAGCCTTATTCAACAACCCGAACTGGAATAAGATTGGAGCATTGGGTAAAGAAATTGGTTTTACATGGGGTGGAGATTTTAAAAGTATAACCGACAAACCTCATTTTGAAATGCGTTTTGGAAAAACCACAAAAGAATTACAAGCACTTTATACAAGTGGAAATCGAGAAGGGGAGTTTGTAAACCTAGCTTAATGAAAAAACAAATCATATATTTTCTATTAGGTATTATTGTAGCGATTGTATTTGTCACCCAATTTTTAGATGGATGCACGAATAACCAACCGATTCAACCAACTACCACAGATACCATTTATGTGGATAAACCTTACAAAGAAATTGTAATCAAGGAGGTAGAAGTTATTAGACCAACTACCGTTTACGTTTATAAAACTGATACTTTTTTCAGGCAAAGAATAGAAAAAGATACTCTGATTAGTGGAATAGAAATTACCCCAAAGGTTGCAAAAATACACACTATTACTCCTAAAGGATTACTACTTGTTAAGGAGTACCCTTTACAACCTTACAAAAAGCTTTCTTTAGATTATGAGGGGAAGTTGTCTGTCAAACAAAAGAAACATCCTAAACGTCGAAAGTTTTTTAAACGATTAAGTCAAATCGGAATTTTTGTTGGTGGAGTGTTGGTTGGTAGGAGATTGGTTAATTGATTTAAGTCATATTTAGTCTAAAGAAATTTAATAAATGAAATACTCTACCAGTATTTCTTATATAAACCATTCAAAATTTTTTTTCATCTGTTAAACAAAGTTAGCTTATCACAGCTTCTCTATTGGAAATAATAGCCTGACTATTTAATTGTTCTAATTCAAAAGTATTATTAATCATGGTGTAGGCAACTTTTTTTACCGCTGTTGCCCCAAAGTTTCTTTTTTCAATATCAGAAGTAAAGCCCATGTAAACCTTTTCTAAATTTAGCGCATTAGCTCTTTTTATTGCTTGATAAATTGCTTGCCTGTAATTTTTGAACATAGGAAGGTGAACATAGTTTATTCCAATTATCATTGGAGAATAGGTTTTACTCGTTTTATATATGAGTCCAATTGCTGCTAACGGGTCATTACTGGCTTGGTTAAATTCAGGTTTTATAGATAGTTTAAGAATTTCCCAATTGGGGTTGTTAATGGCTTCTTTAAACATCTTTTTAGGAACTGGGAAAGTATTCAATTCCAAAGCTTTTGAATGAACATTTAAATAAAGCTCATACCATTTGTCAATTTCGTTTTGAGAGGCTGTTTGAGCAAACTCAATGTCATAGTATTTTTCATATTTTATAACATGTTGTTTCAGTTTCTTTTTAGAATTCTTTGAAATTAAATTCAAATACTCATCTGAATTGCTCCACCTTAATTTGTTCTTTTCGACTATGTTCGTGTTAGGAATATTTATTGCGATGTATCCTTCTGATAGCATTAATTCTTTTACGGTAATATCTTCACTAAAATCTCTTAATATTAATTGATTTATATCTAATTCCGATTGTAAATTTTTGAATTCCCTAATAATATTTTTTAAAGATTGTTTCCATAGCTCATTCTTTTTATTAATGTAAAGATGATTTCCCTCAGTCATTAGTGACCCCATCATTAAGGTTTTTGAACAATAGTAGTAAGGATTTTCTTTTCTTTCCTTTTCAGTAGTTTTAGAAATTTGTTGATGCAAGAACATGTCATCTTTGGACCAGCAAGAAGTTAGAAAGGTTGCTAATATTACTTCGTTATGTTGGTTTAACATAACATAATAATAAAAACTCCAATTGTTTTCTTTCTTTTCGTTTCCTGAGTAGATTTCTTCTAAAAATTTAAGTCCATCCCAATCAAAACTCCCGGAATAACCAAACATTTGATTCCACTTTTCTTTATTAATTTTATTAATGCTGTTGTATCTAATTATTTTAACTTCCTCTTTATTTTTCCTAGGAACTTCCTCCTGCCTTATTTTAAGTGGAGGAAGTTTGAAATCTTTTCTTAATCGATTGATTTCAATTCCTTCTTCGGATAAGCTAATAGGGTAATGTTTTGCTAAGCAATTTACCATGCTAGTAATTTCGCGGATAGAGTGGTTTATATTAGCGCAAAATCTTAATCCAGCTCTTCGTTGTGATACCGCAGGAAACATAACCGAACTTAAATGATAACCTTCATTCATCATTCTCGTAACTAAATTAAAGCTTGCCCCTGGTGAAGAAGTTCCGACATAAAATATTGGAGAGTTTTTATCTGATATATTTGGGATGTTGTGAATACTCAACTGATCATGCAAATAGTTAGCCTTGTCTTGAAGTTCTTTTTGAAGAACTTCAATTTCCGAAAGATGTATTTTTGCAGACTCTACGATTCCTCCCAATATTGATGGAGATGGCGGTGTTGAAAATATTACAGTTCCCCCTGTAATTCTTATAAAGTCTTTCTGCTCTTTATTTGGAAATACAAGAACTCCTCCTCCAGAAGCGAAGGCCTTGTTTAAAGATGTAGCGATCACCATTTGAGGATGCATACCTATTTCACTCATTACAAATCCACAGCCATTTTTGCCTGTCCAGGACATGCCATGAGCATCATCTATATATAGGTTGAATTGTTCGTGTTCGTCCATTAATCTTTTTAGCTCATGGATTGGAGCAAAATCTCCATACATGGAATAAACGCCATCAGCTAAATACCAAATTTTGCTATATTTTCTTTTAAGTTTTACAATTAAACGCTCCAGAATATCCATTCTGTTGTGTTTTAATATTTCAGTTGGAACTCCCCTTAGTTTTACCGGACTTAATGCGGATTGAACCGATGCATGAACTTGTTGATCTGTTATAACATAATCATTGTCATTTATGGCGGAAGGTAGAAATGCTAAATGGGCTAAAGCGGTTGTTGGTAAAACTAATACAGGGTTGTTGTCAAATATTTTTGAAAGTAATTCTTCAGCTTCTTGAAATAAATCGATAGACACAAATGCTCTCGATGAACCAAATTGAGTTCCGTATTTGTTTGAAGCTCGATTGCCTCCCTCTATAATCCTAGGATCTAATTCTAATCCAAGGTAAGAATAGGAAGAAAAATTTAAGAGTTTTTTGTTATTTATATTTAAAGTTCTTCCATCACTTTCGCCTTTAGAAATTAGATGTAAAACCTTTTCATCTACTCCATACTTTATATTAGTGTAAGCAGTACTTATTGTTTTGTTTGGTTTAGGACATCATTCGCATAAATTTAGTTAAATTTGATTATAACTGAGCCTAAAAAAATATGTTTATTGACAACGAATTGAACAAAATAACATTGGAAGATGGAATTTTGTTTGCAGCTTATAATCAAGAGAATATGACCATTACGCTAGAACGAGCTAAACAAGCCGTTAAAGATAGAATGAGCGTTTCCAATGGAAAAAGACTGCCTTTGGTTGGAGATATCAGTAATATGGGTAAAGTGGATAACGAGGCGAAAGATTATCTTGCATCAGAAGAAGCTATGGAAGGAATAGAAATGCTTGCAGTTATAGCCAAAAATGATGTACAGAGACTAATATTTAACTTTTATATGCGTATTGTAAAAGGTCAGAAAGTAAAGAGTTCAAACGGTGTTGTAATACGAAAAATTATGATGAGAGCCTTTATGAATAAGAGCGATGCACTCTACTGGATTAAGAATTATAATAAATTGAACTAATCAGCTTCATTTATTTCTTTCCATATTTTTGCCAAGAGATTTATTTTCTGCATTTTGATTGTACCATTTTTAACTTCTGAAAACATTTCATCCTGTTTTTTGATAGATTTCGATGTGTTCTCTAAATCAGATTTTAACATTCTAATGATCTTAGAATAGCCATCTAGTAATAATGCTTGTTGCATATTGTTAACCGCATTTATATGATATGTGCATCCAATTTTATTACCATTTTCATCTTTTGAAAAAGATGGAGTAATCTCTAGAGTTACTGCATAATCTTTACCTGAATTCGTAGGAATGTTATGCATATTTTCTCCGATCACTTTTAATGAAAATTTAGAAAGTTTTCCATCTTTTGAACTAAGTATTTCTTTTATGCTATTACCCAACAATTCTGAAGAATCTTCACCATACAAAGAAAGGAAGCATTCGTTTAAGAAGTCAACTTCACCACAGAGCTTTGTAGTTATAATTGGTATATTAATTGAATTCAATGTGTATTGATACTTTTTTATTTCATTAAACGACTTACCCAAGTGGTATTTCATCTGATTTAATCCTGTATTTACAAAATCAAAATGATTAACAGGAGGTACACTGGTTGGCAAATCTTCTCCAGAGAAATCTAAATACGACATATCAGTCATTCTATCCATTATGTCGTCTAATTGTTCTCTTGTTTGAGGAGATTTTTCCTGATGTGTGTATAAAGCTTTTTCAAGGTCTTTTAAGGCCTCTTTTACTTTGATATACTCTTTTAGATAGGGGTGAATTTCACCTTTTTCTTTCTCTAACCAAATTAACCTTTTTCCTTCACTTTGAAATTCAATTTCCCTAATCATATTTCCTATATCGTTGAGAAACCAATCTTGATTGATTTCTTTAAATCTATTAAAAATTAGAGTCATTGTTCTATCACTAGGTTTTCTATTTTCATTTATAATTCTACCTATGGTTACATTGTTTGTTAGTCCTATCTCCTTACTAAAACTGTTTTTATTCAGTTTATAATGGTCTAGTATTTTACTTAGCTTACTTGAGTAATCCATTGTTTGCAAATATGTTGTAAATATTTCTAGTTTATATTTTTGATTTATTTATTTGTAAATCAACATTTTAAATGTCTATTCAATATTTCTAATTAAAGTAGTTAGCATTTTTAGCAAACAGTTTGTATGTTTGTGTTGTAAAAATAGTAAATAAACTTCAAAAAATGAATAAATTAAGCAACATAGAGAGAATAGAAAATGATGTAATCAGTTAATAGGTGTAAGAGCTTTTTTAATGAACTATTCTGAACGTAAAAAAAAGTTAGCATATCTATTAGAATTAATAGAAAAAGGGCATTGTTTTTCTACAAAAGAAATGGCACAAAAATTTAACTGTAGTAAAAGAACAATAAAAAGATTAATAGATGAACTTAGAGACGAAGGTCATAGCATTGAATATTCTAGATCATTGAAAAAATTTCAAATAAAAAATTAAAGAGTGACAAAAAATGTCACTGCAAGCGTTTTATGTTTACAAAGTCAAAAATATTTTTGTTGAGTAGGTATTAGAATACTTCTTTAGCAGATCAGTAAAAATTTAACTCCTTTTGTTGAAGTTAATTAAAGTGGAGCAAAATAAGATTACCAATATGAATACTTTAATAGTAGATGATAACTACGAGATAAGGGATGCTTTGAGAAGCTGTTTTGAACATAATTCTGAAATAAATGTAGTTGGAGAGTGTGAAGACGGAATAGATGTTATTCCCTTTCTAGAAAATAATACTGTAGATACAATTATTATGGATGTAAAAATGCCTCAAATGGATGGATTAAAGGTTATGAATTTATTAAGAAAGTCGCATCCTAATATTAAGGTTGTTATTTTTTCTATTTATGAAAATCATTATAACGGTATTTTTTATAACAGTATAATTAAAAAAAGTAAGAATAAAGTAAGTTTTGTTTCGAAATGGGAAGCAAGCGCGAGTAAACTTGTTGATGAAATTTTAAACTAATGTAATTTTTCATGAGTATTTATACTTAAAAGTAATCAGTATAAAAACTTTAAGTATCTATTTGTCAATAATTTATGAAATATTTTTTCGCTTAATATGAAAATAAAACATTGTTTTGTACGTTATTAAAATGATAGTGTTTTTTAAGATAAAAAATTATTTGAGGGAGCTATATTTTTTTTAGTAAAAACTATTTTACTTGGGTTACCTTTTAAATACTGAACCATTAACGAGTAATGTAACTTTTTTTAGTTTCGTTACACTTACGTTAAAAAGTAGAAATTTTGATAACGTTAGTAGATTAAAATGTGACATAAAGAAAAAAGAGAGAAGTGCTGTAACACTTCCCTCAATTAAAAGTCGTAAAAAGTCCGGTTTACAGGTCAGATTACTTACGCATCTTTGGATAGTTGTAGTATGCCGAAAATGCATCTTTCTAAAGATAATAATTAATTATTTAGAGTAGGCGTTATTTTAATAATTAAATATTATGAAAAATGAAAAATTAATCTCAAAATTAAAAAAAGAAACATTTGATTCATCTAAAGAATGTTTAGATTCTTTACAATTATCAGCCATACAAGGTGGTGCATTAGGGCTCTGTGATGGTGGAGGAAAATACAAGGTTAAGATAAACTGTGATAGTAAGTATAAAAAAAACAGTGATTTTGTTGATTCAGTTTCAAAAATAAGTCTAAATAATACATTTGTGTATGAAACATTCTCTGTTGTACAAATATCCCCTGTATCATATTCATTTGGTGGATCTTACACTTTTTATTAAATAAAGTTAAATCCTATCGAATTTAACTTTAGGACATTTATACTAAGGTTACTTGCCTATTTAATATTGGCAAGTAACCTTTATCAAAATAAAATTTATAAACAATGGACTTTAAATTATCTTTTTATACCGTAATCTCCGATTTATCATTTGTGGATGAAACAAAATTTTGCATTTATTCGACTAGATCCGGTAATACAGTATTTATTGAAGAAGAGTATGTTAAACAAATCAGAGTTAATGAATTCGAACTGTTACCTAATGAGTTAATAGAGACTTTAATCAATTCTAAAATCATCGTACCTAAATTGGAAAACGAATTTGAAACTTGTTTGGAAGAAAATCAATCCTTTATCGAAGACTCTAAAACTTTGAGTTATACAATACAACCTACAGGACAATGTCAACTTGGATGTGGATATTGTGGTCAAGAACATAGGAGTGTTGTAATGACCGAAGAAATAATAGAGGCAACATTTCAAAGGATCAAAACAATATGTTTAAAAGAAAAGTATGAAGCACTTTCAATTACCTGGTATGGAGGAGAACCGCTAATTGCAAGCAGACAAATTCATATACTTTCTGAAAAATTAATTCAGTTTTGTAATAACCGGAACATAGTTTATTCTGCCGATGTCATTACTAATGGATTGGCAATAAATTCGGAAGAAAAAATCAGGAAATTAGTTGTCGATTCTAAGGTTACACAATATCAAATTACCCTAGATAGTTTTGGAAAGTATCATAATAAAAGGCGCCCTATGAAAAATGGTGGCGATAGTTTTCAGAAAATATTCGATAACATAAAAATGTTTGCAAATACCGAGGTATATAAAGTTGAAAATTGTCAAATATCTTTGCGGATGAATATAGATAAATCAAACTATTTATCCATAGAAAAATTTATAGACTTTTTAGCAGAAAACGATTTACAAAAAAAAATTAGTTTAAGTTTTAGTACTGTTTTTGACTGGGGAGGAAATGATGCTTCTAAGAATAGTTTTTCTCCTGATGAATTTTCTCAGTTAGAAATAAGCTGGCAATTAGCAGCTATGGAAAAAGGATTTACTTTTGGTGATTTTTTGCCCCAAAGAAAATATGCTACTTGTATGGTAGTTGACAAAAATTCTGAAGTTTATGATGCTTATGGCAATATTTACCCTTGTTATGAATTGCCCTACACCCCTAAATATGAAAATGCGGAAAACTTAATCGGAAATGTTAAGGTCGATTCTGTTGAAAATATAAAGACAAATATGCCTTTAAGAAATTGGCATGAACTCGTTAAAGGTGATGAGGTTGGTTGTAATACTTGTAAGTTTTTTCCTGTTTGTGGAGGAGGATGTCCAAAAAGTTGGCTTGAAGGAGAACCTGCTTGCCCTTCTTTCAAATTTAACATTGAAGAGTTAATCGGAATGGAATACCTTGATAAAAAGAACGGTCTAAAAACATTAAATTAAGTATGGAAACAATATTTTTAAATATTGAGCAACACATTTCTTCCGTTATTAGCAGAAAAGAAATTTCTATTGAAGATAATGCTTCGACAACAAAGTCTCACGAACAACATATTTTCTATGATTTGCTGGAACACCTTTCTCTAAAGAATACTGACAGTAGGTTTCAGCTATATTATTACTTTCATAAATATCAAGAATGTTTATTTTTTAGCCAAACTGGGAGTTTAAATTTAGCTAAGCTCAAATTAGACCATATCAATAAAAATTTACCATTTAACATGTCTATGAATGAAAATTCATCTTTAAAGGCCTTGTATTATCCTATGAAAGCCTATTACCATTATACAGAGAAAGACTATGATTTATCGTTAAACTTATTAAATAAGAGTTTAGAAGAACTTCTTTTCTTATCAAAACAGAATATTTCAGAAGCAAAATATGCTTACCATGAACAATTGTTAAATATATGTAAGGTCTATTTTAGGAGTAACAGGGAAGATCTGGCTATTGAGAAATCAAGTCTATTAATTAAACATTTAATTAACGATTTTGGCATTGCGCTTCAGGAAGGTTCAGTCAGTTTAAATAAAGCTAAGGAATCAACACATTACTATATAGGTAGTATTGTAACTGGCGTAATAAATTCAGATTTAGATAGTTTTAGTGTTATGAAAGCTATTTTTGAAAAAGGGACTCAAAGTTTATCAACGAATTACCCAATCCAAAAACACATTAAGCTACAATTTAGATTTATTAAGATGATACGCGATACTGATAATAACGAAATGCTGTCAGAAATACAATTAAATATCGAAACTTTAAAAGAAAGGCCCCCTATAATTCAGGCCATCATATTAGGATATTTAGCGGTGCTATCAAATACCATTGATGTTGGAGCCTTTAATAAAGTTAAATTTTGTGAATTTATTTCGAAGTATGTTGTTGAGAGTTTAAAGATAAAAGAATCCCTTTTTCAAAAAATTATAAAAACAATTTATACTGTAAACAATCCTTAATCCTTTTCGTTTTTTAAACCATAATTTCGCACAAAAATGAACCTTTTTTTGATGAAACAAAAATATATTAAATTAGTTCTTATGCTAACATTTATTATAATTGGATGTCAGGAAAAAGACACAACAAACAAAGACATTCCGCTAAAATATAAGATTGATATTGAAATAAATAAAAATGTTGAAACAATTGGAATTATACTCAACTTGACCGATCGTTCAGCTAGGTTGTTAGAGATTAGTTCTGAAGAAAATTTTTTTTTTGTAAAATCTTTTAGAAAAAGGTTTATTGAATATCAAGATCACCCAACTGTTGCGTTAGTTAATGAGTTGGAGAAACAAAACTTATTTGGCATTTATAGGCCTTACTTTGGATTAAATTATACGGAACTACCTTCATTTCAGAAGAAGAGTATTGAAAAAACAATGTTTGATGAAAATTCGGATTACACTAAGCAACAGTTAGATTCTATTTATAATGGTTTGGCTAATGCTATTCGCCAATTTTATATTGATGTTGATTTAGAAACCTTTTTTAATAAACATCAAGAATTGTATAATAAAGTTGAGAAAGAAGTTGAATTAACAATCATTTCCCCATATATAATAGATTCTTTATCTCATTTTTCTGGTTCTAAAGTTGATAACATCAAGTTTAGTATTACACCCTCTTTAACGATGTTTGAGGGGTGGGGCTTTGGTTATAGTATTAAGGAAAACGATTCGCTTAAGTATTATCAATTGTTAAGCCATTTTGGAGGGAATCAGCCAAATTTATTTGAGCCTTTATCACCTGAAGATACTCTTGGGTTTAATGATGTAAATACTAATTTTGAGTTTACTATACATGAATTTGGACATTCATTTGTAGATTTTTTAAGGGAAGACTCTAGTAGTGTTCAGCTAATAAAACAAGTAGAACATCTGTTTTTTAAGAATTTACAAGATAAAATTGAATCAATCGGTTATGGGTCGAAATGGGAGCAATGTTTTGAAGAGCATTTAGTGAGAGCTACTGAGGTTATGATGTTAAATAAATTTGGTAAAAAGGACTTAATAAAAGAAAAGATGATAGATGAAGTCGAGCAATACGGTTTTGTTTATCTCCCTGTTTTTGTAGATGAGTTAAAAAAATATGAAGCAAATAGAAGTAAATATTCTTCTCTACAAGAGTATTTACCAGTTCTTATAGAAAGCTTAAGTAAGATAGATACAACCGAATACCTCTTTTAATAATGAGTAAATTCCCCTTTTACAAGCAACCAGACACAATGGATTGCGGTGCAACTTGTATTCGTATCATTTCTAAATATTATGGACGTAGTATTTCATTATCCAAATTACGTAGTTTATCAGAAACCACGAGAGAAGGAGCGTCCTTAAAAAATATATCTAGTGCAGCAGAGAAGATTGGATTTCGGACATTAGGTGTAAAAGTAGATTTTGAAAAGTTAGCTAAAGAAGCTCCTTTACCTTGCATTGCACATTGGAATCAAGAACATTTTGTTGTTGTTTATAAAATAAAAAAAGATAAAGTGTACATTTCAGATCCAGCGCATGGATTATTAGAATATACCAAAGCAAACTTTCTAAAAAGTTGGATAGGCAATAATGCAACTGAAAATACAAATGAAGGCATTGCGTTATTACTAGAACCAACCCCTAAACTAAAAGAAACAGAAGCAGATGATAATTTAGAAGCCCAAAAAGGCTTTGCCTTTTTGTTTCAATATTTATTTCGCTATAAGAAGTTTTTAGTGCAGCTAGTAATAGGATTACTGGCAGGAAGCTTATTGCAATTAATCTTTCCATTTTTAACCCAAAGTGTAGTTGATGTTGGTATACAAAACCAAGACATTAATTTTATTTATTTGATTTTAGTCGCTCAACTATTCTTATTCCTGGGCAGAACAAGTATAGAGCTCATAAGAAGCTGGATATTACTGCATTTAAGTACCCGAATTAACATTTCTTTAGTATCTGATTTCTTTATTAAACTCATGAACTTACCCATCGCATTTTTCGATAGTAAAATGACAGGAGACATCATGCAACGAATCAACGACCATCAACGCATTGAAAACCTTCTAACAACAACCAGTTTAAGTGTTTTATTCTCTATGTTTAACCTGTTCATTTTTGGAGGAGTACTCGCTTGGTATAGCATTCAAATATTTATCATCTTTCTAATAGGAAGTATACTCTATTTTATTTGGGTTGTACTTTTCTTAAAAAAACGAAAAGACCTCGATTACAAACGTTTTGCGCAGATGAGTGGTGAACAAAGTAAAGTAATGGAGTTGATCAACGGCATGCAAGAAATTAAACTCTTTAATGCCGAACGACAAAAACGTTGGAGTTGGGAGTATGTTCAAGCTCGATTATTTAAAGTAGAAGTAGAAGGTTTAAAACTCAACCAAACCCAAGGCATAGGATCAAATTTTATCAATGAGATCAAGAATATGCTCATCACTATATTTTCAGCCAAATTGGTAATAGAAGGTGATCTAACATTAGGAATGATGCTTTCCATCTCTTACATCATCGGACAATTAAATAGCCCTATTCAACAACTCATCGGTTTCATACAATCCGCACAAGATGCCAAAATAGCCATAGAAAGACTTTCAGAAATTCACAACAGAGAAGATGAGGAAAATGCAGCAGATGAAAAATTACATGACCTACCAGAAGATGAAGATTTAAACTTGAACGATGTTCATTTTCGTTATACAGGAAGTACAGAAGAAGTCCTTAAAGGATTAGATTTAACTATTCCAGTAAACAAAGTTACTGCAATAGTTGGAGCAAGCGGCAGTGGTAAAACAACGCTCATGAAAATGCTGTTAAAGTTTTATCAACCCATAAAAGGAGACATTAATTTAGGAAGCCATTCTTTAGAAAATATTTCTCATGCAGCATGGCGAGATCAATGCGGTGTAGTCATGCAAGATGGTTACATCTTTAATGATACCATAGCGAATAACATTGCCATTGGGCAAGATACCATTGATAAAAAACGCTTAAAACTAGCCGTAGAAATAGCCAACATCAAAAGTTACATCGATCAATTACCACTTGGCTTCAATACCAAAATAGGAATGGAAGGAGTGGGTATGAGTGGAGGGCAAAAACAACGCTTATTTATAGCAAGAGCAGTGTATAAAAATCCCAACTTCATTTTCTTTGATGAAGCCACAAGTTCACTAGATGCCAACAATGAAAAAATTATCATGGAAAACCTCAATCAGTTTTTCAAAGAACGAACAGCAGTAGTGATTGCTCACCGATTAAGTACAGTAAAAAATGCAGATCAGATCGTAGTACTAGATAAAGGAGAAATAATAGAAAAAGGAACACACGAAGAGTTAATAGCAGAACAAGGAAGTTATTATCGTTTAGTAAAAAATCAGCTCAAATTATAAATGCCAGAAAAAGAAGAAATAGAAATACGCTCAGACGAAGTACAAGAAATACTTTCAGCAGTTCCCAACTGGATGATACGTTGGGGTATTACCTTAATTTTTGTTTTAATCGTAATGTTGGTCTTTATCTCTTGGTTTATTAAATACCCCGATGTAATAACAGGAAAAATAATACTGACCACAGAACAACCCCCAATAAAATTAGCAAGTAAAACAGGAGGGTATGTTGAGCATCTTTATTTTAAAGACAATACATCCGTTAAAAAAGGACAAACGATTACCCAAATAACCAACCCAACCAATAAAAAAACCATAGATCAGCTCAATAATTTACTAGATAACTTCCAATTAGAAAACACAAAAAAAATAATACCACTGATAGAGAATATTGGAACATTAGGAGAAATGCAAGGAGAGTTTAATAATTTGTATAATAATCTAAAAGGATACCATGAAATAACAAACGATGACTATTACAATAAATCACTGGAAAACATTCAATTGCAAATAGAATATAACGATCGATTGGCCTTTATAACCAATAGTGAACTAGAATTATTAACTAAAGAAATGAATAACGCCAAAGAAAAATATCAAGGAGACAGTTTATTATATCACAAGAAAGTGATTTCAAAAAATGAATTTTTCACCAATCAAAGTGAATACGCAAATAAGCAGCAGCAATTCATTAATTTGAAAAAATCATACGTTCAATATAAAATCACTGCAGCAAATTATTCAAAACAAAAAAATGATTTAAAAAAGACGAATGAAGATCAAATAAGAAGCTTAACCACGAATATGAAATCGGGCATTAGTTCCATCAAGAATTACACGACATCATGGCAACAAAACTATACGGTAACCTCTCCAATTGATGGTAAAGTGTCCTATCTCACTGTGATAACAGAAAATCAGCAAATAGTAGCACAAGAGCCATTATTTGCAGTTATTCCTAACAATCAAAAATATTTAGGAAACATTCTAGTTGCTACTCAAGGGTATGGAAAAATAGCAAAAGGACAAGAAGTGAAAATTAAATTGGACAATTACCCTTATCAAGAATATGGCCAATTGACAGGGAAATTGAAGAGCATCGCTCAGATAGCAGGAAAAGAAGGTTATTTTGCACAAGTCGAGTTAACGAATGGCTTGATAAGTACTTACAACAAAGAACTAACCTACACACCAGATATGATGGGGTCTGCTGAGATTATTACGGAAGACTTAAGACTATTAGATAGAGTTTTTAATTCTTTTAGAAAGTTGTTGGACAAGTAACATTAGAAGTATTTGAGAGGTTCAATAAAAATTGATATCAACCACTAATAAATCAATAAAACCATTTATCCTAAAAAGGTTTTATTAAGTAATTAATAACCATATTTTTGTAATATACTTTATAATTAACTATGGAAAATTCAGAAGAATTAGTATTGGTTTTTTCAGGAAACCAGCATCGGGTTTTTCTTTTAAAAGAAACATTAGAAGAGAATAACATTGCTTCAGTTATTCAGGATGACTATAGATCTGGTTTAGCTGCTGGTTTTATGGGGGGAACTCCTTCGAATATAGATGTATTGGTAAGTAAACATAATTTAGAAAAAGCAACAGCTATTGTTGAAGTTTTTAATAAGGAATAAGGATATGAGAATTATATTAGTACTATTAATAGTAGGTTTATTAGGCAATGTTACTGCGCAAGAAAATAAAGTATGGACGCTCAAAGAATGTGTTGATTATGCTTTAGAGAACAATATTTCTGTGAAACAATCAGAATTAGATAAATCTATTGCTGAAGAAGATGTGAAAGCAGCAAAATGGAATTTTGCACCTAACTTAAATGCTTCGGTAGGTCAAAGTTTTAGTTTTGGTTCTGCAATTGGAGTTTCTGGAGTTAGAATACCCCAGGATTTCAGGTCTAACGATTTTGGGGTAAGTTCTAGTATTAATTTGTTTAATGGCTTTACAAATTTACAAACGTATAAACAATCAAAAATAGGTGTTGAGGCACAGAAAGCTGCTATTGCAAAAATGAAAAATGACATTTCTCTTAATGTAGTTAATGCTTATTTACAGATTTTGTTTGCTAAAGAACAATTGAAAGTTGCAGAATCTCAGTTGGCAATAAGTAGTAGTGAGGTAAAAAGAGCAGAAACTTTGGTTGAGGCTGGAGTATTGCCGCAAGGGGATTTGTTAAATATAAAATCGACACAAGCGAATGATAGCCAAAGTTTAATTGTGGCGCAAAATACAGTAGCCATCGCTCAATTAAGTTTAGCACAGTTATTACAATTAGATGCAACCGTTATTGACGTGGCAGATGTTTTAGTCGATATAAAAGATCAGGAAGTATTAGGAAATGACGCCAATGTTATTTATAAAAAAGCGGTAGCGGTTTTTCCAGAAATTAAATTAGCAGAGTTAAACATCAAGAGGGCTGAAAAAAGTGTTCAACTCGCGCGAGCAGGTTTTTATCCTTCTTTAGGGTTGAGTTTCGGTTTAAATACAGCTTATCAGCATCGGCAGGGATTTCCAGATGTTTCTCCATTTTTGTTCAGTGAGCAAATAGATAATAATTTGGGACAGTCGGTACGATTTTCTCTGAACATTCCTATTTTCAATCGTATGCAAATTAGGGCAGGTGTAAATAAAGCAAAGATTAATTATCAAAAAGTAGCATACAATTTAGAAAGTGAAAAATTACGTTTACAACAAACAATTCAAACTGCCTATACTGATGCGCTGGCTTCTTCTAAATCATACGATGCTGCTACTGTTGCTGAGGGGTCACAGCAAAAAGCCTTTGAATACTCGCAAGAACGTTTTGCTGTAGGCGCGGTAAATTCTTTCGATTTTAATCAGGCAAAGAATAACCTTGTAAATGCACAAGCGAAATTGATACAGAGTAAGTACGACTTTATCTTTAAACTGAAAGTATTAGAGTTTTATTACGGGATGCCTTTTGTAGGGAAGTGATTGATAATCAATAGGTAGTTAATTAAAATATAGTAGAATTAAGTAAGGGATAGCATAAAGCTATCCCCCCGCTCGTTGGAGTTTGAGCGATAGCGTTAACTTCAACGGTAAATAGAGGTTAAAGAAAGGATAAGGGTTAAAGCCAGTTTGTAACTGGCATAGTAGAAAAGCCTCAATTTGTAGTTGTGGTTTGGTAGAGTATTAGGAAAGTTATTTTGTTAAAATAAATATAAAAAAAATGAAGAAATTAAGTAAGATGATGATAGTGATAATGAGTATCACTTTAGTAATGAGTGGTTGCGGTCAAGATGATGATTTACCAGAGCCAGTAGTAGCAACAACGCCAGCGACAGGTACAGGAACAGGTACAGGAGGGACAACAACTAGTTATCCTTCTCCGTGTACAAGTACGTTAACAGGTAATCAGATGAGTACAACAACAAATATGTTTCCAATAGGTTCTCCAGTAACTATAACAACAGCTTTATCTAATGACTTAACTCAAGTAAACGGAACTGTAGTGGCAACTTTTCCTGGAGGAGGAGATGTTGATGTTAAATTAGGAGGTGTAATAGCAGCAGGAACATATAATTTAGTAGATAATCCATTTCCCTCAGCTGGAGAAGCGTTGTTAATATTTATACCTATCTCAGGAAATAATTATAAGTCTACAAGTGGTACACTTTATATTACAGAAACATCAACTCAATGGATATTAGAATGGTGCAGTATAAATTGTAATTCATTAGCAGGGTCTACGATTATTTCAACATCATCTACAGGTAGTTTTGTGGTAAACAAGTAAAATTGTTTGTGAACGACACCCCTGCACCTCGCCATCTTCCGAATGAAAACTAGGTGACGCTTGTCATTTTAGAATTTAGTGTAAGCGTAAAAATCTTAATGGCATAGCGTTATTATCTAATATCAATTACGGCCACTTCTTTGTAATAAGAAACATCTCAATAAAAAAGTAACCTTTTTTTGAATAAAATAATTATCTTTGATAGTATCATATGATACTATTATTAAATGAAGCCTCCTTACAAAATCACAGGAAAAATATTGCTTTTAGTTGCTCAAATCTCTGAGAAGTTGGGCGAAGTAAACGCTACTCATTTGAATAAGCCGCCAACCGAATTAAGAAAGAAGAATCGTATTAAAACAATACAATCTTCTTTGGAAATCGAGGGTAACACATTAACTGATAAACAAATAACGGCTTTGCTAAATAACGAGAGAGTACTTGCTCCACCAAAGGATATTCTTGAAGTCCATAATGCAATAAAAGTGTATGAGCAACTAAATAACTTGAATCCTAATAAACTAAAAGACTTAGAAAAAGCTCACGGCATTTTAATGGCGGGTTTAATTGAGGGAGAGGGAAAGTTAAGGCAGAAAAATGTGGGGATAGTAAAAGGGTCTAAAGTGGAACACATTGCACCATCAGGCTCAATT
Organism: Herpochondria borealis; assembly: GCA_032274145.1. Taxonomy (NCBI): domain Eukaryota; phylum Rhodophyta; class Florideophyceae; order Ceramiales; family Ceramiaceae; genus Herpochondria; species Herpochondria borealis. The sequence continues at coordinate 28,045 of JAVCKV010594944.1, forward strand.
GTTAGAGGGTTAATGAATGATTTATTTAGTTATCTAAAAAAGGATCAAGATATCCTGTTAATTAAAAGCTGTGTATTTCATTATGAATTTGAATTTATACATCCGTTCATAGATGGAAATGTTAGGATGGGGAGGTTGTGGCAAACCATAATTCTAATGCAGCAATACCCTGTCTTTGAATATTTACCGGTAGAGTTACTTATCAAAGAGAGTCAGCAGGAATATTATAAAGCTTTGAGTAAGTCAGATAAATTAGGGGCGTCAACGCCTTTTATCGAATTTATGCTTGATATTCTACTAAAGGCATTAGAAAGTCTTTTAAAAGGTCAAAACAGAACACTCACCGCAGAAGATAGGGTTGAGATGTTTAAAGATAAAGTGAAGGAAGGAGAGTTTAGTCGGAAAAATTACTTGCTTAACTTTAAAGAGATAAAAGAAGCTACTGCAAGTAGAGACTTAAAATGGGCAGTTGAACAAGGGATTTTAATCAAAACTGGTGACAAACGATTGGCTAAGTATCATTACAAAAAATAGGCTCATAGTAATTCCAGCATTCTCTTAAGACACATACGAGAGTAATTAAATTGAAATTAGATATTTATAAGATCAAGTCAGCCGATATGCAATTCTAGCTTTTAGTTGGCAGGTATTATAGAAAATGCCTGTCC
>JAVCKV010595054.1:1097-28685 GCA_032274145.1 Herpochondria borealis
GCACCCAAAACCAACTAACGCACAAGACTTCCGCACACACCCTCTAAACCACCGTCCAACCGCATCAACGTAATTGAAGGTGCGATACGTATCAATTTCAACCTCGTCTTCCACATGAGTTTCAACGCGGTGTCAGAAATCTCTCTTCTGATAACTCAAACCAAACGCAGTCGGTCAAAAAAACTCGCATTTGCAGGCCAACTCAACTGTAAACACCACCCCGCCATCACCCACATTAAAATGCCCTCTATAACTTGCTCTGATGCACTAGTACGCTTCCCATTTTCGAATGATTCGATATATCGCCGTAACGCGTCGCGGCGCGGTAAGCGCGAAAAAGACGTTCCGCTGGGTACGCCCGGGAGCCACCACACAAGTGAGTTGCTCCCGAACGACGCGTTCTTTGACACTTGGTGCTATCCAAGAGGCCAGGACCTAAACTTGGACAGTTTTTAGACGAAGTTTCATGTGTGTGCGGCGACGTCCAGTGGGCGGATCTTTGTGTGTCACATACGCTCAGGGCTCCATGGAAAACTTGGAGCAGCTTCAGTTTCAGATAACTTTCACAATTCGCGCGGACTGGTTCTTCTTCCGGTCGCCTCTCGAAACGCAGTTCATATTAGTGATGGACGGGTACATGATTAAACTGCTTGAGAACGAATTGGACCAACTTCTCAAGGAGTTCACGATAGATGGAAATTTCTAATAGAATAAATTATACCGCGACGAGATAACGCCGTCACTCGACAACAACATGCACCCTCAAACGGCGATGTGCACGTCCGATCGCGGGGATCGCTTGCAGCAAAGCTTCGAGTGGGGCGCCTAGCGCAGAGACGGGCTCGCAAACCGGGATAATTGGTATAATGGAGCTTATTTGAAGCGCACGAAGGCCTTCCCCAACTAGAGAAAAATAGAAAGTATAAGGATCAACGGCTTCCATTTTTGGCTCTACACAGTACTGACAGATCCTCGGATGGCCCAGCAGTAATTTCCCTCCGACGTTTTGTCCGTGCCATTCCTCCTAGTTTTACGATTATTCGGCGGCGCAATCCACGAGGACGCTCATCGAAACAGGAAAAAACTTATTATCATGCCTTCAGACTCACGGGGGCGGAACGAGCGCGCGCCAGACAGGCGAGATATCAAATTTTGGTGGGTAAATAGATGACCGCGACTCTTGTTCACACCTCGTCCCTGGAGCGGCACTAAAACTATCGAGTGACCCTGCGCTCGGAGGATATTATGGGCCTATTCTTGTTCGCCTCCGGGGAAGAGATAATATACGCGCCGCTTACGACGTGCCTGGTCATAAGGAGCATGCGAGAGGTCTAAGAAATACTTTGGAACGTTCATGAGGTTCAGGACCAGCGCCGAGTGTAGCTCAATTTCTTTTTTGCACGCGCACCCAACGTTTTAGTTCCGATCCTGGCCATGTAGAACACATTGCGCGAGCGCGAGGCGCAATTAGCGGGTAACGACGCTGCGCCCGGCGTTCGGTATACACCGGAACAGAAAAGACCGTGTGGACGAACAACGAGCTCACTCCAACTCAAACTTCTGCGCCAATCACTCGCGCGGCCACACCAATCTCAATCGTCAGCGAGACTGATTCAGCCTCGTGGCGGAGCATGTAAATATCCACACGCAAGAACACTGTGATGAACAACTTCCAAGTAATCAACAAAAATGCGCTGCGCCTCTCCATGTCGCGGAAAGGGCGCAACTATCAACGTTCTGTTCAAGCGCTTAAGAACAGGGTTGAGGGGTATGGTTCGGTAGTTTGAAACTTTCACGTCATTTTTTCCGAAGTCCAAGTCCGCGAGCGGGGCTGTAGCTCGGCACCTTCGGCGTGGTTTATTTTACTTAGAATTTTCCAGAGGAAGGTGCACCAGATTAGCTGAATTGAACGTGGTGAACGCGAGTCCTTCTCTCGCGTGTTTACCGTGTCTATTGTAGGCGCACTAGGGTAATTGGTGTATCCCTTTACCTGCCATCTCCACTGACAATCATCTACGTCCGCGCTTCTCCAGGAACGGTGCTGTAGGTTTTGTATTTAATTGCTTGTAAGGGGGCTGAGCCCCTCATCACATTTCAACATCAAATTAAACCTACTTGCTGCACGCCCCGCGTTTTGACTCAAATAATAGCGCACTAAATTCTCAAATATTGTGATGATTTCTGATGCTGACGTTCTATCATTATGATGATGAGGACTATTTGAAAACTGGGGAAAAGGAATAATTTCTGCGCACATAAGAGTCGTATGCGCTTGCAGTGGGCGCGTCTCCAAGTCCCTGTGCTGCAATGCCAATATATCGGCAAAACTGATGAAACAAGAAATTTGAACCATTTCTCGCGTACAGACACCTTTGAAGGACCTTAATTTTAGACCCATTACTCTATGAAGTGTACGGCCATATCATACGCATTGACTCGTCCCATGGAAAAAAACTGATTCAACTTCGTGAAGCGGTAGGTGACCACCAAAATTAATTGGTATCTATAATTTGTCTTTGGTAGCGGTCCTAGAATGCGAATGGTTACGCATCCAAGGGGGTTAGTCGCAGGAAATAGACAGAACTTTTTCGCCTGCTTGAGCAGATGGATGCGATTTTTGGCGCACGAAGCACACTCAAACACTGCGATCGAAATTTCTGCGGCCTTCTATGGTCAGTAGAAGGTACGCTTGATTCGCTTATGAATCATTGTTCGACCGCGGGTTCTTTCTGAACGTTAAAGTGCTCCAACGGCATTATGCGGTGGCGCAAGGAGTAAATTAGTACTAACTGGAAAAATTACTGTTCTCCGCGGTTCTGCCGCCGCAAGACATCGTGTTCTTCTTCAAATAATCATAACTTCTTGGTTTCTACATGAGTCATGCCTACGGCGCGGGAAAAACATATTTCTTTTGTCTTGCAGTATCGCTTATTTTATAATTTTTATGTGCAATTCTCCAGACTGATTCTCATTTTAATTAGCATAGCCCTTTCGCTCAAGACTAACATAAACAAGGGTGTACCTCGCGTCCAAAAATTGGTTCTTCCCGTCTTCCTCATCGTCCTCATCTTCTTCTTGGAGTTTTATGAAGATTTTTTTCTTCCATTTACTCTTTTCTTCTGTGTCGGCGACGCACTTCAGCAGAACGAACTGTTTTTCGATAGTATCGGAAGAGCCAAAAGCGACCTCCACTTCCACTGGGTCCACTTGACAATCAGCAAACGCGAGACTAAAGTCAATACGTTTGATTGAGTGCTTTAATGAGGACCGAGCATTTTACAAAATATTCTTGGTTGTGCTCTTGGCAGGGGCATTTTTTGACCAACTAATCGCCTACTTCGATAGTCAGTAGTCAATACATATTCCTTTAAGTTAGTCACTTATAGTCAAGTATCATCTTAATAGTTCTTCGCAACTTCGGTGGCTACAAGTTTGCAAATACATTTGCATGCAACACCCTGAGGTTGCAGGAGGCCTTTTTGGACATCTGTAGCGCCCTTCAGCTGTGCCTTCACATACGCACGGATCGTAGTTGACTTTTACAGTGAGGATCTCAGCAACGACTGCCTCTAACTTCCCTACCTCCCTCGGAACGTCCAAAATCGCAAAAAGCCTTTCTGCGCTTGCAGAAGATGCTTGATCTGCAAAAGACGATCGAGCCACCTTATTGAATGGCACAGGGCTTATATGAGCATTCCCATCATTAAAACACTTCCAATACTTGAACGTTTATTGCGGCTCTTGCTGCTTCATCTGGAACATTCGAAGCAGATATCTTCTTTTTCGGCATTTCGGAATGGTCTGTGATGTAAGACGCACGCCCTGCGCTGCTGGTTTGAACTGAACAAGAGAAGGGGAGTGTGCTTGCGTATGCAAAGCAGCGTCAATCGATAGCACAGTTGGGACCCATGAAGTCGCCGCCGGCGGTGCGAGGCTCGCATATAACAAAACGTGTCAGCATTCTCTTTGCACTCGTTGCATAATATTTTAAAAGTGAAAATTCAAATTGTTTATTTCAAATTAATGTAAACACTATTTTTGGCATTAAAATTTGAAAATTTTTCGGTTTTCAGAGATTGACTAAAACTAGTTAACAATCAAGATTTTCTCAAGTTAGTTAACTTTTGTAAATTTTTCACAATAGTTAGTTAAATAAATCGGGCCTGGCTTTTGGTGTTTACGGCGTGAAGACGCGCGATGGTTTGAAAGAAATGGAAGATATACTCCTCTGTGGTCGGCTTATCCGTTGGAAAGGTAGGCAGATAATCATCTATGTCCGCCTTCTCGCCGTCATCACTGTGGTGCAGGAGACGAGATATTGCATCGGTCACTTGGTCCAGTATTCCATATTGGTACACTATCTCATATTAAATCTCCAAAATGCGGAGCCTCCATCGTTTGATCTTCCCGTAAGGTCTTTCAGCGTTATAATCCGACGAACGTCATTGAGATAGCCTTTAATTGTGAACAACTAACCTTCCTGATAAGATCGGTGCGTGAGAAGACGCCAAAAAATGCAACGAATTATCGTTACGTCGCTGAGTAGTTTCTCTACTCCATTCTCAAGTTCTTAAAGGTTGAAAACTCCGTCGGCTTCATATTATTCTGTTGCTGAAGGAAGGCATATCCAATCCCAAAATATCTCGCGTTACAGTCCATAGTGTATGTCCTACCCATCAATGAAAGGAAAAGATAGGAGCACCCTTTGGGTGATCCTTCAAGCTTTTAAAGGTGGCTAACAGATCCTATGTAGGTTGTATCGGCTTATCCGAATCTATCGGAATTTCTTTCTCCAGAATGTTGAAGAGGGATATGGTGCAGCGTGGTATCTCAATCTCGTAGTTAAAATGCAGGAGTAAATATTGGTAGAACTGAGCACGGGAGAGCGATCTGTGCGAATGAGGACGACTGTGTGGGAATTCGTGATTCCTGCTGGCGGTGTTTTGAGTGTCTGACTCGGAGGCGCAACCAACCAACCCAAAAATGAGAAGGAAAAGCAGGAGGAGAAGGGAAGAAATGAGAACAAGGACGGAAAAAGACTTTCATTGGGAGTTAGACTTCTCTAACGCCTTTCACCTATCGTTACTATAACCTCGACTCTACCCAGGCTGCTTTTTATTGCATCAGTGCAGCGCCCACGGTGGTGTTCGTGGCGAAAAAGGGCCCAAATGAAAAAACCTAAAACTAATTACACAGAGAGCCTTAAGACTTACAGTAGTCGTCCCTAGCGCTAACCGCCTTAACCTATACATCTTCAATAGGGAAACAAGCCATATATGTAGCCCAAATATATGAGGCCTCCAACCGACAGGCGACCTATCCAGCCGGTCCAATCGTGTCACCCCGGTGTGGTGGAGGAGCATGGTAGCGGACTACCCAAGTCGCAATGTATGCCGCTGAAACGCGTGTCTACGGGTGGCAGAGTGGCGGAGTAGTGGCGCAATTTTCGCTTTCCGTGCGTAGTCGTACGTTTAGTTCTTCATCGTCCGGTGGACGGGCCCCTTATGCCCGTATTACAAGGGGGTCGTGATTTTTTCGTAATTCTTAACAAAGTGCTGGTACAAATTGCATGCTATGAGAAACTTCTTCATCTCCGTTTACGTGTGTGAAAAAAAGTCGTCGCGAATATTTCGGATGGCCCTAGCGTCTTTGAAGACGCTCAAAGTCCCTGAGATATTTTTGTGTCGCAAGTAAGCGACCTCAATCTTGAAGAAAAATAATTTCTTCATCTTTAACTTGATTTCTGCAACCTCAAGTAAAGGCAGCACAATTTTGGGATTCTACAGGTTCTATTCGCAGTCCATTGATAAGATCATCACACAAGCGAAGTTAACCAACCATATCTTACATCGCACTCCAGAAAGGACGATTTAGAACGCTCGCTGAAACGATGACGGTGCATTTCTCAACCTAAAGGGCATTCTCTTGCAGCGATTCAAACTGCGGTGGCTCTTGAAGGTCGCAGTATCCCGATCCTCTTCGGCAATGGCGATCTGTCATTTGCCCCGGAGTGCGTCAATCATCAAGAAGATACGGGTATTGCTCATGGATTCAATACATTCATCCATACGTCGGAGGGGGTAAGTGTTCGGAACAATTCCAGCGTTGAGATGACGGAATTAGATGTAGAGGCGCATCTTATCATAACTCTTCAGCGCAAACAGGAAAGTGCTTTCATACCCAGAATGCGCAGACTCAATCACGCCATCATTTAGGCTATACTCGATCTGCTCACGCAACTTCTCTCTTTTCTCGGGTCCAACCCGATATAGCTGCTGATGAATGGGCTCTGTACCCGTATGCGACTCAATTTTATGCTCTGTGGTATGGATGGTTCCCAAATTTCCAGAGAACAAAATCTGTTGTTTCTAAAGAATATTGGTGACGACGTGTCGGAAAGTATTGTTTCAGATATGAGACAAATCAAATTTATCCCAGAATTTCTGCTTCGATTCAGCAATATCATCGTCACCCTCTTTTTCATTTTCTTCCTGCAAAACAGGTGCATCGTCCGTGGATCCCGGTAGCTTCGGAATTTCCTCAACCGGATTTAGTTCTACTTTCTCCTTCTCGGGCGGCACAAAATCCTCGTACGGCACGCCCTCATACGAGCCGTCGGGCGCAGAATGTCAATCAGATGGATTCGCTTCGGAAGGGTGCGCTCGATGTGTTGGGACAGAAAAATAATGCATGAGGATCATGGTACGAATGTCTGGTTAAGTCGGTGTGTCGGGGTCAATTGGGAACTATTCACAATTTTCCGCCGTATCGGTGCTTAGTGACCGGAACAGTTCATTCAACGCCCCAAACTCATGTGCCATAGACTCTTGAAAGAAACAACACGCGACAAATTATCAATACCGATGAAAGTGACACGGTACGAGGCGTTCCAGAAGCAAATGCGCAGCACAAACTCATGGATAATGTCTAAAGTATGGCCAAAAGCATCGCAAAGAAGAGGCAGGTCCTTTCTATCATTTATAAACTCCTGCCATCCTAATGGCAGAACGCTACCCCTAAACACATTTTTTCTACCAGTACACAGCACCACATGCGTCGGATGAGTCAAACTCGCTCCTGTACGGACGGAAGCAAGCAATTAATAATACCGAGTGGCCATGACCATACACTCTGATGGGATCTCTTCATTTTTCCCCGCGTGGCGAACACTCTAATCTGAGCGCCTAGCTTTTCTCGGTTTTTCATCTCATTCGTGCAATTCCTGTAAGCGCTTCATACTCCCTTCATCGAAGGTTGATTAAAAAGACAAATCTCCAACTATTATACAGTCTCGAAGAGAAGTGAAAAGCTTCTCATCATTCCTCATGCGTAGCTTTCGGGGGGGTTAGTAACCCCGAATTTTACGACTGACGGGCTCCCAGGAGTCACATTTCTTCTTCTTCATCAAGGGAGGGGGAGTTGTAGTGTTGCTCATATCAATCACTGTATCATTAAATACTCCCTTTTTATCACCGATCTCTCGAAGAGTAATCAGGGCGGGGATAGAGAGTCTCGCGGCACATCTTCCCGTACAATTGTTTGGACGAATTTCCATGCGAAGAAGCTGTGTATAACTCCGCTCCTTCATTCCTGATGACAGAAACTGGCTCAGTGGCAGACGCGGGTGGCGGTCTTGGCGCGGGCAAGGAAGGCCTTGAAAAACTTGCAGGCAATGCGGGTTGCTTCTTCTGCTATTTCAGTACCTATTGACGAAGTAGCGACTGTTACCAAGTGCCATATCATCTCCTATTCCTCAAAAATATGTGCTGGATCAGGCGAAGAACCCTCGCCCCTCATGTGCGTAATCTTCTTGTTTAATACTTCTACCAGAAGTAACTGGCCATGACTGAAAACAGGTAGTATAAGTATGCGAAAAAGAGTTTTTGATGCAAGGAGAGCATCAAACAAGATAGGTTACTGTGTCCCGCATTGCTACATCTCCAATACGAAAGCTGTAAACAATTCTCAGAAATTGACGAGATCGCTTGATTCAACTGCTGTTCAGTCAAATGTGGCACCTCTTTCATCGTACAAACAATGGAATTCAAATTCAAATTGGTACGACCGATGGCATTATTCACTGAATCGTCCTTTATGACTTCTTTTTAGTTAAAACAGGTAAAAGGATTGAATAAAATTTACCCGTTCATTTTCCGGCCTATGATGCTCGGGAAATTCTGCCAGAAGAGTCGCCAGAATCCTCGTGACCGACGTCAGAGGGAAGGTTTACTCAGTTTAGTCGTTATTTCCAATTTAAATCATCTTCGACGCATTCATTGAAACCTTTCATATGGACTTAGAAGCCGTAGAAGTAGACACCGAAGTCTCAGTGGCTTGATCGCGCTGGAAATAGTCCTTCTGAATGGCTAACTGGCAATATTGCAGCGGTTCTCATTCTGATACGCCTGAAGATCATTTACGCGCTCTTGGATACTCTTAAGAATTGACGCCTTCATAATCCTGATAATTACCACCTCGAATGGCTAGAAGATCTCATGGAAAACCTTGCAACGATCCTGAATGCGACATAAAAAATCGGCTACCGTTTCTTTGGAACGGTGACCAGCCTGCATCATCCCATCGTAAGCTTCCTGCAGCAGATGTTCAGTCAAGAAACTTTTGAGGAGCATGTTACATTGTACGGGCATGAAAATCTGTAATCCACGGAAACACCGAAAGGTCCAGGCGTCTTAAGAGTTTTAAATGTCCTCTCAGCATTGTCCTCTAGGATTTTTTCAGGGAACTTACAGAAATCGCTTTGGACTAGTACAACCCATTCGTAGCCCCTTCTTTTACGTAGAAATAAATTGGAGAAGATACATGGTAGGTCCTATCATAGACCATTAGCATGTTTTGCAACGGGTGGGCCTTTTCCTTAACGCTGTAGAAGCGCCTCAGTTCCGACTCACTGTGTATGTTACTATTATCTCGCAGGTGATAGTACCTGTAGTCAACCATGTGACAAAAATAATTATAAATCCTTCTCAATTCTTAAAATCATCTGCAATGGATCAAAATGGTTCGGAAATGCAAAAGTTACGGAAGACTGTAGCACGTCTTCGCCAATTCTCTGAATTTGTGGGACCGTAGAAGACGTTCCAGCCGAAGCCGCGGGTAGATTGCCCCAAAGATTGAAAAGAGGCTCTGTGGTGATACCACTGATCCTGGCTAGAAATACGAAGAATGTTCTTGGGCAGTTAAAACTCTTCCTGTGGTGAAATGACATGTATACAAACTTAGAAAGGTAATTGCAGCCTTTGCGTTCCAAAACGCTTTGTTAATCTCTTCCACGGCATTGGCTCAGACGTAAAGTTTGTGAATAATGTCTTCAAATTTATCATGCAACCAAATCTCTTCGTTCCTAATTTTGACTACCTTTGTCCTCGCTTCTCGAAGCAGTTCTTCAATACACTCCAGGCGGCTACTTTATTTCTCCAAATTATCACATATCATGCCGATAAAATTGATCTCTTACTTTACATCAACTACACAAGTGACTATTTCATAATGCTTTAACAGACGAATTGAAACAGCTGCTTAACACAAGGATGTAGGCCCCTTGTATGACTTCTAGGATCTCAGTACGCATCACTTATTCCCTTCTACGAGCAGAGGCTCCAGTTTAATGGTCAACCGTCCGGTGGTTTATTTCCATTCTTCGTGATCCATAATTTTCAAGCTTTTTGTCCAGGCATTCGACGTTCCAGCTCCTGATTTAATTCCAACGCGGTCCCGTTTTTCTCTCAGAAGCTCAAAGAAACCCATAATTTTCTTCTTCTATTTTTACGGCTTGAGCACAGTCTGTTACCTTCTTTAAAGAACGTGTATATGTTTCTGAAACCGATAAAGTTAGAAGATTATGTGGAGGAATGAGTTTCTCGTCAGAAGATAACAATGTAGACCCAAACGTGAGCTCGGCACCTGCGACTAATCTCAGTTGCCACAAATATGTACACGTAGCCACGACAAAAGCCTTTTGACAAAGGGTCTAGTAGCTAACAGGTAACAAAAAAATTCTATGGTTACTATACACAGCACAGTTCTCATTACAATACTCGCAAAAGTACTTTAGTTACTACTGTATGAACTATTGGTACATATAGTGATCACGAAAGGGAGAACCATCTCTACTGCACTGACATGTGTCCATGGAGCGAGGGGGAAAGTAAGCCCATACGGTTCGAAAGACCCCTGCCGATCTCCTACAAGTGGCGATGACGTTGGAAGAACATCAACAAATTTCACTCCAAAAGCAGGTTTTGTGAGTTCTCCTGAGACAACCATGCACGTCGTTCACACCACTTTTATGAATGCACCTTCGCGAGTCGTATGACCCGTGCAAACAGGATAAGTATGAAGGGCATCCCGTCAATTCTCAGAATGCGATATTTAGTTTTGACGCATGAAGAGCTGCACAGGAGTGCGGCTACCCGTTTATCTTAAGAATTCCTACGCATGGAGAAGCATCTAGAAATTCGAACAGCTCTAGCCCTTCGTGCATTCTTGGGCGCTCGAACGGTACTGTAAGAAGCTCATACATCATCTATCCCTACATGCTATTGCCTGCATTGAAAGGCAAATCCCACGATATGAACAGTGGGCATCTTTGTCAGGCCGCTCCTAGTCCATTACGTCGATGGTCCTGTTGCCTTTCCCACGCTCAAGCGACGCAGGGTATGCGTTACAGCGCGTACAGGTCGACATTTTGACATGGTATGTGCCCCTTGATGCATTGGGGGAGCCAAAGCTGGGCAAAAGGCAAACTTTCTTCGTTCAGTGGCTCCTGCTCCACATTGTGGATGGCTCCCGAGATTTTTGTGCACGAGGTCCAGAATACCGCAAGAGCGCAACCCGGCGCTTGTACCGCCCCCACCGGCTCCTAAACCTCGTGCGATTGGAAATGGCGCCGAGCATACGTCAGAGAGAAATAGAGCTTCTGAAGAGAAGTCAGTGTTGGACTAATAAATGAGGCCTCGATTCGTCGAGGCGCGACAAGTGCAAGTAGTATCAGTCTTCCTGAAGCGTGGGCGTCTTTGCACGAGACCTGTTTTCATACAATGCGATGGCGAGTGTAACGCACAGCTCCTTACCAGCACCCTTATGGGATTCTGCCAGACTATCAAATGGAGTCGAGGGCAGGATCCATTATATTTTTCCACAGGCAGTCTGTCCTCCTCTGTTACCCGGGCGCATTGCGACACATCCCACAACCTCGGCGGCTTCATCTTTTCAGTGTGAACTTACACACTAGAGTGGGGAGAGCGCAGACAACTACATGTTCGCTCTCTTCGGGCAAACGATCACAGCCTCTGTAGACTAGCATTCAAAACAAGTACACAAAAAGTGCCCTAACTGAATAGCACCACACCACACGTGCAAAAGCCGCGTCACGTGATTTATTCACCAACGACAGTACCGCGGCCAAATTTATGCGACTAGTGCGTTTGTTATGCCCCGCTATTGTTGAAGAATAAGGGCAGTAAGGAATTTCGGATTTCGAAATTACTTTTACACATGGTAATTGATTGTGGCTGTCTCGGATGCGATTTTTTGACTTACTGCTTACCCACTTTAGTCACTTTGCAACCATTAATGACGATCTTAGACTTTTCTCATTATTTCAGTCACACACTTTTTGCCATATGCATAGACTTTTAGTGCCTTACTCATAGACAGGTTTCAAAATTCTTTAACTCCTTACCGGTCCCTTCAATAAATGGAATCACGGCACGGCAACAAGTTATGCTTCAGGATGCAGCAGGCCGACGGTCGTTGGAATGCGATAAGGAAAGCTGCTGCTGATCCTCAGCACGTGAAGGAATCCCGGAAGATTTCGTCATGCTCTGCGAGCAGGAAATGACAGACACCGTCGATCTTCGCAAGTATCGCCTGAAGTCTCGTGGGCCCACTGTTGCCACACACCATAGTGCCTGTACTAGAGCTTTAAAACATAATTCCGTCATTCCATTTTGCATGGTCATTTTTCTATTTAAAGAACTCTCAATAGGGCTTAGATTACCTTGCAGCGAACGTATAGCAGATACTTAATTGGAATGGTCAGGTTCCTTTTTCATTACTCCAGACGTACTCTTGTCACAATTGACTAATTTCATTCCACTAAGTGCTTCTGTACTTAGTCCGACAGTAGAAAAATGCCCAAACTTTTGCTCTGTAAATTAGAAACAAACCTCGTCTGCATCCAAAAAATTAAAAAGGACGACAAAATATTATTGTGAAGCCATTTTGTACTCTGATGGATTTGCAGTATTTTCACCTAACCATATGAGAGCGACTTCAAATGCCCAAATTCGATACTTCCCTAGTCTTGTTTCTGATTATGTGTCCAAGGAATCTAAAGAACGATTCATTAGTGATCGGCATACAGAACATATCAAGCTCGATTCGGTTTACAAACGATGTGATGCAAAAAGAGCAATAAAAATGCGAAACAACCGATCGCTCTGCTCTTGAACCAAAAATAATACTCTATAATGAAATCAGGCTCTCTGTCAGGCAGGAAACAAAAATGAATATATATATATAGAAATCAGGCTCTCTGTCAGGAACCAACCCACTCCTCACAAATGTCACACGTTCCAGTCATATGTACAAGCGACGCTTGCTCTGAACATATCAAGGATAATTGGGACCCTTCGTCTATATTTTATCAAGCATAAGCGTATGTAGCAGTGCACTTCGGCGCTTTTTTGAAGCCATGCTGTTCATCTCTCCCCATGTGGATTTGACCGCAACTTACAAAACCGCCCTACTAAATTCAGCACAGCAAACTCACACAACAAACAGTAACATCCACACACACACCTACAATATCCATTTTTATCTTACCAATCAAATAAAATGAGTGGATTTACAGCAACTAGTGCTGGTAGTGCGCGGTCTCTCCGTGAGATCTACAACGTAGTCATGCAACCTACGTTTGCACAGACGCACGATCGCCAGTCCATGCGCGAGATTCGAGACTACGTCCTTCACGAGGCGATGCGGTCTGGTCTGACGAACGACCGTATGGACGAGCTCCGACGAGAAATCAGCCAGTTGCATTCTGCTGCTGCACACTGTCAGTGCGGCACGGGAACGTGCGGAGCGTGTGCGCCACTTTTCCATGATATTTCGCAACGCAACATGACACGAGACTATCTGCGGCGAACAGATGAGATGGTGCGCGAGATCCGTGGGGTCATCGACTATCATTTGCACGGCCCGGTGGGTCGGATCGTTGGTGCGGTAGCGGACAATGTGCGACGTGGCGTATCGTCGCGACATGCTTCGCGCTCTTTGTCTCGATCAGCGTCCAGGTCTCGTTGGTCGCGATCATTATCGCGTTCCTCACATGCGTCTGGTGGAGAAGGATGGACTGCTTTCGGAGTCCAGGGGCCAGGGTGGTACCAGGGCCATCGAGGCGGCCATGGTCGGTCGCGTCGAACCAGGCGCGCGTACTCGCAGACCTCGAGTGGGTCATCACGGCGCTCAAGGCGCAGTTATGGGTATCGCTAACGAGATAACTGAGGCGTTCTCTAGCGTTTTCACGGATACGGGACCCATTAGCTCCCTCAATATCTCTCGCGAAAGTGTTCGGGGGCAAGAGGAGCGAAATCATGAGATTTTTTGTTTTATTTTTCGTACTTGCACTGTTACATCACGAGTGCAGGTGGGTTGAGAGTAAAGCTGCAGTAGGCGGTCACTCTCTTCTCATCTTGCATTTTAATGTCATTTTTTTCCATTCGGCATTTGCGTAATTCCGATTGCCATTGCAGGCTGTATATTGTTTTTAATATCAGACACCGTGCTGCACATGAAATGGGTTCGACTGAAGAGTATCAAGCAAACTGTACACTTGTGGTTTGCATAGAAATAGCCCTTTTCGCGATTTTTAACCGGTGTCTGCAGAGCTGGATACTCTACTGCTGTGCCAAGTTTGTTCAGGACAAAACGTCTGCCTCTACCATCTTCCGGTGAATGGTGTCGAGGTCAGGTTCCATTTTATTTTCCGCAGGAGTCTGCCCTCCTCTGTTACCCGGACGCAGTGTAATATTCAGTCTGGATGAGGAGGCCACTGCTTTCAACACATTGGAGCAAGAGTTGTAATTTATCATAATAGTTCACCTTAAAATCTCTTGTAGTAGGCTGCTAATTTCAAGAAGAAGTATATATCGCATGTGGAAGAGGCAAAATAGTGGATACACACAAGAAAAACTACGTCCTTTCCAAGAGCCTTTCAACACGAAACATAATTGACACCATTAAGGGGCACTTACATGTAGAGCGATTTCTCGTCAAGAAGTCCGGGGTTAGGTGGGTGCAGTTCGGCAAGTAACGAAAGACTCTTGCGTTGAGCACATGGATACTTGCCCGCTACTCTCCGGGTTGGTGATATCGGCCTGGACCCATTCGGTGGGACGTTCTATATATGCATCACTTCCGCAGCAATGGATACTCCAAGGCACAATGTTGTCTGTGAATAATACAAACAATGCTTAGAGATGGCACGTGAACATGTGTGCAGAATGCCTGCAAGATAAATTGAGCAGGTAACAGCCCGTATTACTGTTTCCGACACAGAACGCCAAACAGAAACCGAACTCTTCACCTGCTCCGGTATCGGCGATTATCTGCAGAAGCTGTGGCGTGCGAATACTGCTATGCAGAAGTATCAAATTTTCCCTCTTCAAGTTAAGACCGGTCTGTCATATTTCTGGTCTTTACCAGAGTCGCTCAAGTAGATGTACAACAAAACTTTGGACTGATTCCTGGTTCCGCCACAAGCCATATTCCATCCTGTGGAAGTGAAGATGCTTCGCAGAATCTTCGGTGCTTCATATCTCCTCACCGTTGCCCCACTCTCATTAAGCATTCAAAGCACATTATAGGCGTGTTCGCTGCCTGTCCTATTGCGAAGGGTAATTTGATCTGTATCTTCTACGGCACGTTGGTATAAACTGACTTCTCCATCCAAGTTCAGACAGACTAAGAAAGATTACGGGAAAGAAAATATGGCTCTGAACAAGGCAAGGTTCAACATATAATTCAGAAGAGTGTGAGTAATTGGGCCGCAGTTTGAGAAAAAAAATCCGGGCTTTATTTCAACAACTTCTTCCTTTTATCTTGCTCGTTCTCTACTAGCGAACTTTTCTACATATCTGACTACCTTATGGGTGATGAGAAGAAGAATTCAGCATATAATGGTCAAATCTAATAGAGAAAGCCTAATTTGTAGCTGGAAGTTTACGCGAAACCTCGCAAGCGCGATTAATGAATTGGACCGTCCTGAAAAATCAGCATTTGCATGGATCTTTTCGACAAAACGCATTGAGGTACCGGAATAATTGTATGGTGACTTTTTTCATCCTGATTACAGCCCTGATGAACATTATGAGGAGGAACCTGAAGACGGAGAGGAACAAATGCTACAGTGACAGATGCACGCATTAAACAATCAAAAGCAATTTGCTTGAATAATTTGGACTTTGAGACTATTTTGTTGAAGTTAGACCACTTCCTGGTGACAAACAAGGTGCTGAATTGTTTATGTAATTCAAATTTCTGTTTCAAGACAAGTACTGCGTATGCGTGTGTTTAAGATAATAAACTGGCAATTTATTGTTACATTCCTTTCATTTGTAGTGGTTTTCTTTATGCTCCTTACGACTTGCTCCGGTCGATTTGCCATAAAAACAAAAGGCACCCCCAGCCTTCCATTAAATCCTGTTGGGTTGCCAAACGGATTGTATGGAAGGAACAATGTCGCTACACAATGTCGCTACACAATACTGCAACTGTTTCGAAAGTGTGCGTACGTCCAAGATATCGTCTTTAAACTTGTCTGTTCAACCCTTTACCATCAACCTGCAAAAAATCGTTTTGGAACGTCCCTACGGACTTACATGCTCACTTCATCCCGTCCAAGTCATGCAAGGTACCCTCAACAATGATCTGCCAAAGAAGCGCTCAGGATGTGTCGAAAGAAGTTGTTTAAAATGTCGAGATTTATATGCCACCGGTCCTTTGGATGTAATTCACTCAAAGGCGGTATATCGTAGCATGTTTCATAAATTTCTACGTGGGAAAAAAAGAAAACTTGAACCAGCTTGGACCACACGCCTTGCATAAAACGGTATGAAATTGAGAAGAGAATTATAAGCGGGATACGCTGCATGGGAGCCATATTATTCTCTCGTCAGATATAGCTGAAAACCTCCACCAAAGCATGTTTAACGAGGGTATCGGCTTTTTAACCACACATAGTACGTCCCAATTGAGTGGCGCGCCACTTTTCAAACCATAAGTTTCTGTGGCAGTGCACATGTATGTGCCATAAGCGCCTGTGCTGCACCAAGGGGTATTGATATATACTGCGGATGCCACGGTGGTACTTTCCATACGCGTACAATACGCGGAAATGTTTGCAAATGGTGCATATTTACTGTGGCCACTCTGCAGTGCTTACTGTACGTATGATGAGCGACACTGGTCTCGTACAATGCGAAGAAGGTGCAGTGACGTGTGTGGTTTACGTGAAGAGTAGGAATATGGTACGACTACGGTGCGACTGGACTGCGGTGTCTGTACAGTGATTTTTGATTTTATGGTGTTGTGTGTCGGTATTTATGCACGGTACTGTAACGATATGGTACATGAGCAACAGTCCGAGCTACAGCTGCCTATTTCAGGCAAGGTTGCTATCGACTTTTCGAAGAGGACAAATCTGTTTGACAGGCAAAAGGTTGGTCTTGGTGAAAGTGGGACTGTCAGGTGTTCACTTTACGCGCGGCGCTTCGCGAATAATTTATGGCGCGATGCGAAATTTTACACACGGCGAGCGGCACAGCGGATGCATAGAACTTGTCGCGTTATCATATCGTTGATGCCATATTTAGTCGCAAAAATATCGTCAACGCCACACTGAGTCGCTGAAACGATGTCAACGCGACTGAGGAACAACGCGACAACGCGAAGGGAAAAATAGCGGGGTAGACTTTGCTTCCCTCCCGGTACCTATCAATGTGAGTTAAAAGCTGCTTTCGGGCTCCCAGATGAATGAATAAACTTCTTTATCCGTTTGAAAATGCTTTATGAGCCCAATGCGATAAAAACAACTTCTAATCATTAATTCTCGGATCAAATCTACACCCTGCATTGTTTGACATCAATCAGAATGAGCAATCCGGCGAAGCTCGTCAAGAAGCCTAGCGCCGAAAACTATGCCGTCTTGAAGACATTTATGTACACTTGTTTCCTCGGTAAGAGCCTTTGTGTCGCTAAAGGGCCCACGCTAGAAAACAGCGAGCCTGCGTTGATCACGGACGAAGAAAAATTCGACATGCAGAAAGCTCTGTCCTCCACCACATTGCGGCCGAGCTTGTTTATCACGTTTAGAGCTGCTAAAGCGCGTTCAAGGCTCAGGACAAATTAAGAACTTCTACGCAGAGGTGAGGACGGAAAAAATCCGCCTCTACGAAAAAAATCCTGGAACGTCGTCTTCTGTTCCGCGGAAACGTTCGCGAGCACATCAATATCAGTTTTAACACTCAAAAATAGATTAAGGGTGTCGGTATAAAAATTTCGGCACCCTGTGAGTCGCAGCTCGATAGCATTAGCGTGGATTATTTGCACGCGAAGGTCCCACGAGAAAAAGCCCGCCAAAGTGTTAAATAACAAGCGCAGACTCGGGCTATAACTTCAAATTCTTTACCGATTCAGTAAATGGAGGGCGCACGCAATGGGAGAAAGTTCATCACCTTTAAGTGTTTCAATTGTGGAAATATGGGCCCCAAGCATTCCGAATTCCGTAAACGTAACCGTGACATGGCCCACAAGCAGAACGAAATCAAGGAGTACAAACACTACACGTTTTGAACGATTGATACAGAGCACACTAATACTGGTACGTGTAGTACGAGCCGGTAGCTCGGGAGGCGCGCGTTCACGAAAGGGCGAGGTGTGGTAGATCTACGTAGATGGGCAATAAGACGAAGGTTGGTAAGGAAGTTGGAAATAATGCGCGCCGGGACCCTTGGGTCATTCTGACAAGTACAAAGACCGCAACACTACTTCTACTGTAGCGAGTCCCGTAAAATAGGTTGAACACATCCCATATCCCCCACTTGATCCACCTCTTTCGGACCCTGATGCTCCAGAATCTTGGGCATCCAAGCGATCGCGCCAGTAGGGAGCAAAGCACCGCCGCTGTTTCAAGCGAAAGTTGGAACGCGACGAGCACGGTTTCCAGGGACGTTTTATATTGCATCAGGAGTGGCAGAAAGTTATAGATAAAGAGGCTATGCAACCAGAAGAAGATCATTCGAGAAGACGAGGAGTTCAGAAGGGGCTAAACCCTTAAAAGATATCACAATTCGCTGCCATAACTTGCCCTGGCGGCACTCCGTCGTTATTTTTCAGTCGGTGTCAATGTGAAGGTCCCGTACCCGACCCCAGTCGCCATTTAAATGGAGTCTGGGAATAATTTCATCCGCAAGAGCGCTCTACCCGAGGGTTGGAAGCAGTTCTTGACGTCTATCAAGGAGTTCCCCATCCTGGGAGAATCAAGCGGTAACGCGCTCAGGGTGACCCAATAAATACTCCTTCGAGTGCTGTTTGGGAACACTGCGTACCGCGTTCAATTCCAAGTTGTCGAACATCTTTCATTCCCAATTCTTCTTGGAACCCAGTTCGCTAACGGATGCATCGATTCTATGGGTTGCATCAAGGGTTTCGTCGCCTTCACAGGAGATATAATGCCAAGTATCAGTCATGGCGCGGCGCCAAACAGTGGAATATGGAAAAGGCGCGCATCGAGGATTCAACGACCAAGGTACCCAATCGGGGAGTATCGATTTAGAAGGAGAACCTCGAGCTCACCCGCATACGCCTTGCAATGCCTCTGGAATTTCCACCATATTTCCAAGGAATTTCCATGGTATCTGGGGGATTGCAGGACTTTGTGGTGACAGAGCCGACGCATGACGTGGTGGAGCAGTACGGAATAAGAGCGATGAACTCCGTCCATGAAGTAGAATCCGACCGACCTTTCACAGTGTTAGTAAGAACTTCTCTTCGGTTTATGGGTCCCTTTCCAATTGAATATTTGTTGCGTATGCCAGTCGGTTTCTCATAGAACTCATGTAGTTCTAAAATAAATCTGCGAGAGAAATATTCGAATCCTACAAGCTTCCCACTTCTTTGTCGGGAACCGACGTTCCAAGATTCGAATATAAGCAAGAAGATGAGATGCATCTGGTGAAGTCTCTAGTAAAAGGGGCCCTTAAAAATAGGGAACCAGCTATCAAGCAGGCCGAGGAAGTCCTAATATCTTCCGGGTCAACAGACAAGGTAATCAAGATCATTCAAGCGGATGCGTTCACAGGCGACGTGCAGAGTACTGCGCGTCCGAGATATTGCGGCAATAAACCTCAAGGAACATATTTCGTTACAGGAGACGCGCATAATTATGTGCGTCCGGTAGGTCACGACAATCAACCACTCACCGAGCATGCTGATCCTTTCTTAGTAACGGACATGGCCAAGGTCCGGGACGCGGCAGAGAAATCGCAAGAAAAGGACTGCGTTGATGAGAATAAGACGTGAAGAGACCAAGTCGACCTGATTCATCTGGAGGATGGAAAGATGCGGTCACGGGTTTTAAAGTTTCTTTCGAAGTACGAGTCCTTGCTCGAGAGAAGATTAGGAAAAATAGCAACTGAGCACCGCATTCAAATCAAGCCCGGAACGGCACCAGTCTGCATGAAGCCGTACCAGGCGGGGCCCGACAAACTTGACTTCATCCGTGAGCAAATAGATTATCGGCTCGCGTCCGGCTTCATTTAGCCGGCCCAGACGGAATAGGCAAGTCCGGTTCTCCTCGGCCCTAAAAAGGATGCTACAAAGCGTTTCTGTATCGCCTTCCGCCGCCTCAATGAAGCAAAGATCCTAGATACGTATCCCCTCCCTCGGATGGACTACTGCATAGAAAACCTGAATACTGCGAAGGTTTTCACGATGTTAGACTCGATGCGGGTCTACTGTAAATTCCCGATCACAGAGAAATATCCGGAAGTAACGACATTTACGAGCCACATGGGCACGTATCGATGCACGCTAATGCCAATCGGTTTTAGAAACGCCCCTTACACCGTTCAAAGAGCCCTGTAAATCGTCTTATCTGTTGTGAGATGGCGCATGTGTCTGGTTTACATTGAAGATTTAATCGTGTTCTCCAAGGGCCATGAGGAACACATGGCTTATCCGGAGCACGCTATTGTGTTTCTTCAAGAGGCCGAGATGAATTATAAATTAAAGAAGTGCTTCTTAATGCAAGTCAAGGTAGAGTACTTGGGGCATACTATTCGCCCGGTGCGCTGAGCTTCAGTCAAGATGCAATTTACATCCAGGCAATTATGGAAGCACTATTCTCTCAAACTCCAACTCAGATAAAGAGCTTCCTAGGAGTGGCTAAATTCTATTGTCGATTCTGCTAGGTACTTTCCAAGATATCATCATCACTTTCGGACATTCTAAAGATGTAAGGGCGGTGTAGACTGGGGGAGCCCGTGGAGCCTACGAGGGGCCAATAGAAGGCGTTCGAAGATTTGAAAGAGAGTTTTTCCTCTCTACCCTTTTTGGCTTTACCGATGGTCAACTTCGATGCTTCCCAGTACTCAATCTTCGTCGCCCTCCTCCAGCAGTAGGACCAAAGGAACCGGAATTATCGACAACTATGGGGTACTTCTCAAAGACTTTGACGAAGGAACAGCGTAACTATTCCGCAACCGAACGCGAATGTTAGGTTTTTGTGTGGGCAATTATAACCCTTCGTCCGAACCGTGAGAAAAGTCACTTCAAGATTCGCATAGACCATGCGGCGCTCAATTGGATGTTGACGTTGAATAACCGGACCGGACGGCTGATGAGTTGGCTGTTTTTTTGTGATGGAGTTTGATTAAGAAATCATATACCGCACGGGCCGAGTCCACTAGGTCCCTGACGCCCTCTCACCTGTGCATCAGCCAGAAAATCCGGAGAATGACTACTTGGACGATGAGGTACCCTCGTTCCAGACAGGATTCCATAACATCTATGGCCTTGTTAGCGTGATAACCAGACGACTAAGTAAAGAGGCCTTACGGCCTAATCCTCCGGTCACAAGAGCAAGC
This sequence comes from Herpochondria borealis, assembly GCA_032274145.1. Taxonomy (NCBI): domain Eukaryota; phylum Rhodophyta; class Florideophyceae; order Ceramiales; family Ceramiaceae; genus Herpochondria; species Herpochondria borealis. Next base: position 22,265 of record JAVCKV010595054.1, read on the forward strand.
AAAAGTTCTACATCGGACCCGACAACACCCACCCAGGCAATGCTGGCAGTACCAGTGGCATCTAGAAAATGTACCATGGTCTACAGAAAGGGGCCCGACGAACCTACGGCAAAGTGGATCGTCCGGCTGAGGACCGGCAGTGAGCAGCGAGAAAGTATTTGGAAGGATACATCGAGCATGCCACTTTCAGACGAATCAAACAATGAGGAGTAGTACATTCAATACCTCCTCTCAGATTCACGGGACGCCATCCGAGCCGGCGAACTTGAGCAATAAGATGAACCAAGTGATGACTTGAAGTAGGAAGCAGGGGAGCCCTTACCAGCTCCGCTAAACCTCAAATAGATACTGGAAGAGCAGAGTCGTGAATATTCTTGCCAGAAAGTACTTGCCACGCAGGTTGGACGCTCCGGGTCGCGCTTCTTCGAAGCTGATAATGGCATTATATTCCGGGGTCATCCGGGCGACAAGGACATGATCTAAATCTTCCTCCCTGAGTCGCTTTGACAAAGCGTGCTCCGAATGGCACATTAACACAAGCATTCAGAAAATCCCGGGCAGACTCGGTTGCACAAGCGTCTTCGTCAGACATATTACTGGCCCCAAATGGCAGCTGACGCAACTGCGACCGTCCGAGAATGTTATAGTTACGCAAAGAACCGCATCCGCCATATCATGCAAGCCAATCCTGTGCGTCTCTTCCCGCTGGAGACAGTCTCGATCGACTTTCTTAGGACCTTGCAGAATTCTAAGTCCGGGTTCAGGTTCTTTTTTTCCATCACCGACCTGTTCAACAAGCTCACTCGAATCATCCCTCTGAAACTCATCAGGATGTACGACGTTTCCACAGCCTTACTCAATGATTTTCTATTCAATTCCGGGCCACCATCAACCTTGGTGAATGAAAAAGGCTCGCACTTCTTGTCTGAATTCTTCCAGCGTGATTGTTTGATCCTTCGATTGAGGAACGCGTTCACTACAAATAACCACCCTAAGAAAAGAGGGCAAGCGGAACGTTTCAATCTCTCGCTCACTGCAATGTTGCGTTGCTATGTCTATTACTATCCGGCTGATTAGTGTGAGTATGCGCGCGCCCTCTGTTACGCGTATAACAAAGCTGTGTATCAGATAATCAAGACCAAACCATTCAACATTGTTTTGTCTCGTCCAATCCTCATGTTCACAGACAGGCACTTTCACAAGCGTTGGACAAGAAAATCCGATAAGGAAGAATTTGTGCTCCGTCTGGACGGCGCTATTGGTAAGGCGACGGCCATTCTTTGTAAGGCGCAGCTCCACTACAAACGCGACTTCAAAAAACGTTTCCAGCTTTCTCGAAAGATACTGCTCGGCGAAGCCGTGTATCTCGACACCAAAGATGGGGAAAAGAAGCGCGCCATCGCTGGTCCTTTCAAAGTTTTCAAGGTCGGCGATTCGAACCACATCGTCATTCAACGAGGTGCATTAGTTGAACGCGTCAGCCATAATCATGTGTCACACGCACCTTCTTCCGTACCTTTGGCCGGTCCAATCGACACGTCTCATCAGGCAAGCGACCATGATTTCGTAAAAATAATCGATGGCAGAACCGGCTATTTTAAGAATATTCTCAAGCATCGCGATATTGTTTATGGATCTCTCTAATTTCTACTGAAATTGAAAGGCCATCGGCCAATTCGGTCGCTCGCCATTAAGTATCGCGGGAGGAAAGCTTATATCGCTACCTCGATAACTTTTCTTGGAATCGTGTTTTGGTTACTATAGTCAAGGATTCGCCTGATCCCTTGTTTAACGCATCGCCCTTTCGTACTATTGCTCTTTTCATCCCTACCGATCCCCTAAACGCGCCTGTTCCCCACCCATTACCGCCCAAAAATGCACCTCTTCCTTACCGTTTTCCGCCGGGGAGTTGGACCTTAAATTGGGGGTGGCAGGTGTAGTCTCTACGCTGCGTATTTGGTGTTTTCCAATCATCAATAATCAATAATCGTCTCACGCAGTTATCTGCGCATGTAAAGGAATGCATCAATGATTAAGCATCTAGCATGAATCAGCCAATTATCAAGATAAATGAGAAGAAAATTCGAAAATCATGTAACGTCTCACGCAGTTATCTGCGCGAGTTAAGGACAGTCTTGAAAGAATCTTCTCGCCCAATAATCTGCGCGAATTTGAAGTATTCATAACCAAGAAGCACTGCGCCCGCAGTCCAAATGCTGCCCGATTAGACACGTTACGCGCGGAGCCCGTCGTCCTCGCCCAAATTCTCACCGCTTTCAGGTCTTGCTACCTCGAAAGAGAGGCTTGAACGACCGCGACCGCCATCTCGGTTGATGGAAGTAGACACTCGAAGGAGGTTGAATTGACAGCCCACACTAGCCTTACGGCTTCCGGCGTGAATACAGAGTGCAGTCTGGTGGTTTTATTATCAAGCAGAGCGGCATAAACAGACAGCGACAAGGGCTAACACATGCGACTCACGTGTGGGTGACGCGCAGAAACTGCGCGTTTTACCCAACCACTTGTCATCATGTAGCGCAGAAATTGCGCGACTAAAGGGCACAAGTGTTGAAGTAAAAAGAGTTTTTACTAGACCAGCGCAGACGCGCAGACACTGCGCGTCTCTAGCTACATCCCCCACGCGTCACGTTTGCGTGTCGTCCCAAATTTAATTTTCCATATTCATCAGCTCGCGGATGCGCGGAAACGGCAGGCGGCAGTGTGATTGCTTCCACGAAGTGCACAAAGTTTAATTGGGGCAAAACAGAGAGCTCATGGACGAGGCGGAACAGGAAGTTAGAGGAAGTGAATGAAACGATGTGAAATTCGATTGATTGGGATTGAGGACTATATTGCACTGTAATTTGTTGCGCGCAGAATATCACGGGAATTAAAGCCAGCTCCGCGGCGGGATATCCGCTAGCTTAGCTATAGTATTCGAAATTTTCTATACGAGCCCCCTCCCCCCCACTTGCTCGTGCCGCGGATAACCACTAGACTTTCTGTACCGCATCAACTGCGATCGAAAATGGTCCGACGGTCGGCCTCGTCCATTTCAGACTAGTAGGTCCGAGTAGGTCGCACAGACGATGCGCAACGAAGAAGAATTCTGGTACAAGTCGCGTTGCTACTGCACGATGTTACCGTCGACCCAGGTGGGATCCACGCACTTCAAAAGAGTCTCTCAGTTACTGCGCGACATGATGGAGTGAGCCAAACCAGGTTGCAGGTGGAAAATGAGACGAGGAGATGTTTGCGTTTCTGGGCGCTGCGTATCAGGAATAATCGAGACTTATGGACGACGCATACGCGCCTGAGAGTTATGAGCGATTCGCGCAGCTCATTTTCTACTAGGAGGCAAACCCAAGAGGGAAAGGGAGCAAAAATTGTTACCCAGTCTTGCAGTACCTCCGCGAAAAATCAAGAGAAAATACGCTGTCCGAGACGACCACGTGGGCAACAAGCGTGGAATTGAATCGTTTTTCGATGCCACCACCGTGCAAGAAACGGCGTCGAAAGAACTTCGCGCCGATTCAATGGCGACTAAGTCGAAGAAAGATGGAGAAGACCGGTCATTTCAAGATGGTCGCACCGTTGCTACGTGATTTAATGATTTAATCCGTTAGACCCCATGCACCGCACAAGGGTCGCGCAGATACCGCGAGACGCGGCGGGGTGGGACCACACCGGAGCGCGGGTGAAGTATGAGAAGAAGACGCCCACGGACCCAAAACTGACGAACCAGTCGGGCAGAAAATGCGCGACAAGAAGACGGCCCTGTTCTGGTAAATCATGCTCAGAACGGCGCGGGCATTTGCGGATTCGCGATACGTTCCATGGTCCGGGGCTTTCAGCGCCAATGTCGCGCAGATTTTGCGCGACACAACAGGCCTTGCTTCTGAGCCACAAAACTTCACCACATCTGCCAAGGGTAGAGACCGGATGGGACTAAGACCTTTTGAGAAAATCGTGCAGCCTCTGCGGGACGAAGGGTCCAACTGGGGCTGCCCAAGGAAGAGTAAGGAGCCTCGATTGAGCAATTCGCGCAAGAGATGCGAGACCAGAGGCCGAGACGCTCACAAGATAAGAGGAGCGACAAAGTGGATACTTCAGACCAATCACGAGTGCGAAGAGAGCTAAAGAGCTGCCTGGTACAAGAACGGTGTAGTACGGCGCCAGGGATTCCCGCGGTCGCACAGTAGCGACGCCACTCAGCGGCGCCTCTCCCGATCCGCAACTTATCATGACGTAGATGTTGGCCGGGTGACGCCAAAATACATGACTAGTAGTGAAATTAAGTCGCGCAGAAACTGCGCGACACGGAAGCACAGGAGGTCGCCCTTGCACTAATAAAGCAGGTCGGGAGGCGCGGACGGGCGTAGGACTTTCCCGAAAGCAGCGACGGGCCTGACTATTGTCGCACAGAAACTGCGCGACGCAGCGCTGCCGCCCCCGGTTCACCACGCACGGCGCTCACGCGCCGTTAAGAAAGCCAGATGATGGGCCCAGGCAGCCAAGAGAAGGAGGAGAAAGATAGCCGCGCAATACGCGCGCGACGAAGCGGGGGAGAATGATCGCCAAGATTGCGTGCATGAACCGATCTGGCGCGCGGCGTGCCATCCACAGCAAAATCACACGTGTGACGTCAGGTGAAATTTCCATCTGATGCACACGTATAATTCAATTTCGGTGGCCGCGCCGGCGATTTTCATGTGATTTTCAGCCCCACCCCCAAAATCGGCTGGTCGCCCCCCCGAGGTCGAGAGCTTTCTGTCCGCGTTACGTAGATAGAGGAGCTTGCGAGCTACTCTTCATGTCCTTTATCGCGTCCGTTTCCGTGTCCTTTTGCGTCTGGGTCTGCGCATGTGTGTCCGTGTGCATGTCCATGTGCACGTGCGTCTGCGTCTGCATGTGTTCATGTTTATTTTTGTGTATGCTCATGAGGTCAAATTAGAGAGAGAAGAGAGAAGATAGATAGATAGAAAAGACACAACCCGCCACCATCCATTCCTTTTCAATAATGTTGTCAATATTCACGCGGCGCATCAGTGCAACAAGAAAACGGTTGCCACTTTCAATCAAATTTAGTGCAACAGTGGGGGTCGTTGTTTCCGAAATTTAAGGCATTATTTTTGCACCGGAGCGGTCGGCGAACTGACTTGATGAGGATAGCTTCCAGCTGCCAGTGTCGATAACACCGACAGTATAGGAGCATTCCCTTAATCCGGCCGAGGCCGAGGAAGTCTACCGTGTGGAAGCTCCAGTGCCTCGTACCGCCACTCCGTGAGTGCTGAAGATGTGCAGCGGCGCGTGTTGTCAGCAGATGGTCTGCAGAAACTGTGGAAGGGAAGTGGTTATCAAAAAAACGTACAACTCGGCCTGCGCGTCGCGTACCTCGCATTCAACCGACACGAGCGCGAAGAAGCGCACAAAGCGATGGGCGACCAGAGGCAGCCTGAGAACACTAATCAACATGGTGCGCCCGTTGAGAATGAGCGTTTATGCAGTAGTGTGTATCAGTAACTCCTTCTGCTGACTTCGGCTGCCCATTCGACCGAAGCTAATCCCTTTTCCAAGCGTCCTCGACCCGTTCTCCTATTCCTACTGTGGCGCGCGCGCGCGCACAGATACACACGCTGCGATGTTCTGCAGCTTGCCACCGGTTGCCCTACAATCGGTACACTCGCGCTGGACGTGCGCGTCGTTCCCTTCAGTTTCCCGCTTTCAGCACGAAGTTCTCGTTCAGTCCGCAGACAAACAAAGCACAGCCCCTTTCGCTTTCTCAACAGCCCATCGGCACTGCTGACACTGTTCTGTGTAAAACTTCTACTCCTCTCTCGCCGAAAACCCTGTTCCTTTTCCCCGTCTCCTATCCATCAGTCCATCATCACAACGAAGCATGCTCGCGTACTGTCAACCCGGTCTCTGCGTTTCCGGCAATGATTGCATCCCAATAGACATGGTCCCTTCCTACCTTCGCAGTTTCAGCCCACTACACTTGAGAACGCCACTGCAGACGTCCGTAGATACTTTCCGTCTCCACATTCCAGCACTCGTGTGGCGACACGAGCCCGGTCGCCTTTTCTCATGCGACGGCGCGAACCAATCTCTAAAACTTAATACATAAAGCACCTGCGGCGCATCGCACGACTCAACTTCTCCTCTCTACATCGACCCTTTCAACTTCCTCCCGCGTGTCAACCACAGGCAGAACTCCCCTCCCTTCGAAGCACAACCCCCAAAAAAATCCGAAGCGAAGAAGATGTTGAGCTGTTCTTCTGTGCACCACGTCCTGGCCTTTTCTGTTTCATTGTGGATGCTTCTCGTCGTTTTCCTCTCTGCTCTCACGGCAAAGGCTGCCGTCGTACCTGCCATTTCATCTGGCAGTTCCCCGCACAAGCTGGATGTTATCCATGACAAA
>JAVCKV010595165.1:0-28670 GCA_032274145.1 Herpochondria borealis
CATCAATTTGTTCACTGCTTAATCATTGCTTATTCATTTGAGTAGTCACTTCGCTAGATTGACCAGCCTGTTTCTGAATAGTCGCTGAATAGTCGCTGAATAATCAATATTGAAATGTTTGAACACATCCTCTCGCTTAGTGTATAGCTTGCCTTGCTCGAACTTACTTTCGATATCATTATTTTTTTGACGGCACGCCTTATGGTGATCAGGCTTTTTCAGGTTTGATCGGCGAGGTCTTGAAGGGTTAAAAATGTAGGATTCATTTTATCAAAATTAAGAATAGTAAGAGTAACCATTAAGTACACGGTGATTACCCATTCTTTATTGTATGAATACAAACGAATAGTCAACTAAAACACTTAAAAAAATTTACACTCAATTATATATAAGACTTTTCAGCCAGCTTCACACGAACTCTACACTTAGCTGAACATATGCTTGACTCTTAACATTTTCCATTAAGCACCTTACCTATAAATGAGCCTCGAACAAGCAAATGATAAGACACACAGCAAACAATAGCTGTGGCGAGGATGGCAGCCGGCATTTTTATCCATACACTTAAATCCACTTCCTTTAATAGACCGGGAAATAAATAGGCAAAAGGAAGGTGGGACAAATAAATCCAATAAGACGCATCAGAGATATACTTTAATTTTTCTGGAGGCTTATTGAAATAATAATAAAAAACTCCTGTCAAACCAAAAAACATTAACCATGCTGTTAAGCCTGTAGCTAAAGACTTCAAAAGTATTGCAATAGGTTTTGTGGGAGTTTCCAAAAAAACAATATGGATTATGGGTAATATAGCAGAACCTATAACAACACCTAGTATGATCTGTCTCCTGGAAAACCTTGTAAAGCTTGATAATAAATCATGACAAGAGTAAAGCGCCCAACCAAAAACAAAAAAAACAAAATAAAATGACACTATCTTTATGAGCTGCACATCAAGTATAAAAGCAGAAACACTGTATATCTCGCCTCCCATTGGTACCAATGTTAGCGTGCTAAGCACTGACAAAATGGAAACCCTCAATGACGTATGACTTACAAAAAAGTGGAAACCCTTGTGACAAAAATTTTTAAAAGATTCATTTAAAGAGCGGTATATCAATGTTATAAAAACCATGCTTAAATAAAAATAAAGCAAATAATACAAAAACCAAAGATGCAACCAGCTACTTGGAATAAGTAGTTCAGCGAAGCTAAAGCTAGGAACAATATCTCTATAGATAACGTCCGAAGTATAATTAGCGAATATAAATCCAATAGCAGTTAAAGGAGTAAATATAATTAATCCAGCTGCAAGGGGTATTCCAATTCGCTTGAGGCGGCTTTTTACAAAACCTAAAGCCCCTTCACGTAAAAATAACATACAAGAAAAAAAACCAGAAATAACAAAAAAGACTGGCATACGAAAAGAATGGCTAAAAACAACGATAACATCAGCCACTATTGTTGTATTAGCTGGGTCTTTTGGCCAAAAAATAGGCGTATCCATATAGTAGAGTACTACATGAAAGATAATCCCTAATAACATCATTGACGCACGCAAACTATCGAATGCGTATAGTCGCTCATGGTTTTTGTGTGATGTGATAGACATACTAATTATAGGCGGCCAGATAATTCAGGTTAGGTTTAATGAATATCAGACACCTCCTAAGTTCAGAAAACCTAATTCTTGTAAAACTTTTTTCAGTTAATTGATCGCGGGATAGTAGATAATAAAATCTGCAACAGACTAAAATTCTGTGAGCCAGTCCAACTGAAGTATAATCTACATGGCTTGTGTATTGCGAATCAGTTTCAGGTAATCGTACTCTATACGAAACTGAAAATCACTATCAAATTAAACGTTAACACCCAAACCACATATTGCGGCCAGAGTAAAAGGCAAGACGCGACCCAATGGAAATACCAATGCCCACACTACTGCTCTTACTTTGAGAGTCATCACTTTGGTGGTTTTCTGCACTTTTAAGCGTAATTTCGTCGGCGGCATAAAGGGTTACATTACTGCCTTGGAGCAACGCGCCTTGCGCGGTGATATCACCACTTCCTGCTCGATCGTTATCACCCAGTGCCGTGACGGTAAGATCGCCGTTGGCAAAAGCGGTGCTACCTTGGGCATTACTTTGGCGAATTTGACGGCGTTGTTCGCTTTTGCTACTTCCCAGACTAATACTAAGGTTAACACCTGAGTTGAGGGTTACCTTTAGCATCGGCATTGACGTTAGTGGGATCACTAAAATCGTCGCCTAGGCTGCTTAAACTATCAATTTGTCCTGGAAGCGACTATCTTCCATGCCTACCATCTATTTTCAACTCACGAATCCAAATCATTTCAATATTTGGAAAGTTTTCATTGACTCGCCGACAAAAATACTTTGTTTCTTTGTCTTTCGGATCAAGATAATCATCACATATCGACAGCTTGACGATTGATTTATTTACTTTTAAAAAATCAAAAATATCTTTTAACTTATCCTGCCTAGACAAATCAGCAGGTATAGTTATTTCACTAAAGACTGAATCAATTTTGTCTTGGTTATATAAATTCTCTTTGTTAACAGTAATATTCATAGATTTATTTTTTTAACTTTCCGATTCAACAGATGCGTTACTTGATAAAGCATTTATAAAGAGCAGTGATTTTTTATCACAAATAAACTCCCCTCTGGGACAATAAAAACCCTACACTTTTTCTACCTTCCCCCTTAGAGAGTTCAGCATAATATTTACAACCGAGCTTGAAGACTTAATTTCATTTATTTTTTGAGCAAGCAGTAGGTTAATATCTTTATCAGAAACGCCCATACCCAATAAAGAGTTGATAGAGTCTAAAGCAGCAATATTGACTTCTATATCATCAACTAATATAAGCTCTGCTAGCAACTTAAAAGATTCAAAATCATTCACTTCACCCAAAGCATTAGCACATCTTACAAGCCAGACAGCACTTCTATTCTTCCAACATTCATTTATAGCTAACCAGTCCTCACTCGAAAAGCCATGAATCTTTTCCTCAGCGAAACCGATACCCTCGTCACTCCAATAATCTTCAGAAAAATCAGACTTCAAATAATGATCAAACTCTACAAACATCTTTATTTTCCTTCAAAAGCTTCTGAGGAAGTACAGCCCTTACCACAAGGGTAGCCAGCTGTTACATTGTCACCAATTTTAATAACCTCTACCTTGACACCATTCACTGTAGATTGATAAAGAGACGCACCATCGGAAGCTCTCGTAGCTAAAGGATTTGAACTTCCTGTTTGCTTAATCGCAGAAATAACCTCAGTATCAGCCCACTTTTCTGGGAACAGAGTGCTAGTTTTTATTTTAGAAAGATTCCCATCTTCAAATTGTGTAATCAACTTGGCATTTCTAGTTCCATCAGGGTTAACTGATACAGTTTCAACTGCAAAAGAGGGATTGTTGTTGCTGATATTTCCGCTATGCGCACCAGTTAAACGATTAGATGTATTGCCTTGGCTATTTGTAGTTCTTTGCCCATAAAGAATTTTGGACTCAAGCTCAGGGGAGACAATAACTTGTGTATTTAAACCACCCCCTGAGACGGCCGACTTTATGTTTTGCGATGCACCTACAGAAGTATTAACTGAAGAATCAACTTGATTACCCAGAGTAATGCTTTCTGTCCGCACTGGTGCAGAAAACTGGCTACGATCAGTCACCAGTATTTGTGTTGCGCCACCCTCTTGACCAAATGCTCCTTGTTTAGTTGGCGCTACAGTACTCTCGAATACCGTGGCATTACTATTAGGTTTGATCTCAAAAACGTCAAAACTAACCGCATGACTCTATAAAGGAAAATCTCTGAGATTTCTAGATAGTAAAAACTATTTCTTCATACTGCCTTTTTCGAGAACCTCTTCTAAATACGCTCCTCCATATTTTCTATATATTTCAATATAGGAACGCTCGACATCTTCTTTATCAAACCTGTATGATCGTATTTGATCCTTTGATTCGAATAATTTTTCAGGGTGATCAGATAAGGCAGAAACACAGATGCTTTCAGGTAATACAGCATCAAGCTTATCTCTCTGCTGAGTTTTACAAATGTTTTCTATATCTTGCAGCCAGTTAAAATAAATTTTGTCATCAAATTCACTTAAAGCTTGCTGGAATAAATGCTTATGCTGCCTGCATATAGAATAAAGTTCCCAAAATTTCATTTATCGACTCCCAAAAGTAATAGGATTAACATTATACCCAAGGTTTTCCCAAAAACGGATAGTATTCTCCCACTGCTGTTTTGTTATTCCTGCTCCATCACCGAATCTTCCAGAACCAGCATTAATCGTTACAGTATTATTGGGGCCAAACCAAGCTTCACCACCTATTACTGCTTGATCACTTAAATTAGTATGCTTAACTATACCTTGTGGGCCTGGTGCAGGGGTTGACTCTAGGGCGATATTTACTCCTCTATTATCTATCGTGTATAGATATTTAGTTGTTTTGTCTCCATGCGTACCTAGAGTCACATTTTCAAAAATACCTCTACTGCTACTCTGCAAGCCTTTAGATGCACTGATTAGGACATCTTCACCAAGTTCCGGTTGTATAGCAGGTGAACGAAGCTCTCCAATATCAGACACTGCTATAGTATCTGGAAAGCTAGACTCAAATTCTGCTAACTGCTGAGTGGGATTATTGCCAAATTCATTATCTACAATACCGGGTGAGTTACCGGGATTTTGCTGAGCTACGCTACCGCCAGTATCATCAGCTCTCGTAAATACGACCGTATCATCGGCACTATTGCCTATTTTGCCAATCATCTTTCCTGATTTGATAATACCATAGCCACCCGCAGCAATTTCAACCACCATCGCTCCGGCATCTATATATGCACGTACTTCTTGTGCCTGCTCTTTACTGAGGCCTAACGATTGTCCAAATTGTTCATACGGGTTTTCTATTGCTCGCCCCAGGGCAAGAGTGCTCACGCCGTCAATGGCTTCGTCTGCACCACCTACGACCGCTGCACCACCACCTACGGCTGCCACAACACAACCTACACCTGCCGTCACGATGCAACCACCGCCCACAGCCAACGCACCAAGCACTACGGTTGTACCACCAACCAACACGTTCATTGTGCCATCATAATCGACAATATTATTGTAAATCTGAGCATTGGCTTCTGTTAATTCAATATTGCCATCAGCATAATCTTGATAAACATCAAGAGCTAATTCGTCTAGATTTTTACCCCAATCTAGATCACTGGTGCTGACTGATCGCGTCTTTGTAACGTCAACCTGCAATGCCGTCACATCGAAGTCTCCCGTAGCACTGGTAATTGGGAGACCGCCATATGATCCGGTGTAGATATCCTTACGCCAATCCTTAAACCCTTCTGCAGAAGCAAGGTGCGCTTGGCAACCCGCTACATCACCAGACTGGCATGTTTGATACATAGCAACCGTATTACTAAGCGATGTATTTTTTAATTCCTCCTGAAGTGCTTGCCGGTCTTCAAGCGCTTGTTGGCAATCACCACCACCGCCTCCGCTCAAACAAGCTTCAGACACTAGGCGTGTTGACTCTTCCCAGCGTGCAATATCAGTGTGTCCAAGATAATTGTTTTCATGTGCAGAACCGGCTATCTGACCAGCTAGTGCCGCTGAACCTGAATCACTATCCGAGGTCGATGCCACAGCGAGTGTCGCTATCATTTGCTGTAATGCGACTTGCTCTTCATCTTTTAGGTCACTATCACCAATTGCACCTGAGAGCATTTCTGATAAGCCACCCGCTAAGGCACCACTAGAAAATCCCCCTCCTGCTAACTGAGAGGCAATACCGCCAGCAACAGCATGTGCGAATACCTTACGAATATCTCCTTCATCAATATTATGCTCAACGGCAATATCACCAATACTATCTTGAACTACTGACAACCCTTCCATAGCAACACTGTTTTGAAGTGTATCTGCCAAATTGCCACCAGCAATACCCGTTAGTGCAGCGGTCATAACTCGCCTAGCACTACTCTCACTGCCCCAGTTTGCTTGAATGCCATCAGCCTGTGCTTGTAATGCATCAGCGCTTTCTTCATTGCCATCAGCTCTCGCTTGCTCAGCCTGCTCAGTTAAACTCTGCGCTTGCTGCAATTGGCTTTGTGCATATTGCTCTACCGCTGCACCCACCAACTCTCCCGCCATTTGCTGGGCTTCAAGCTGATCTTGTACGTCAGTTATCAGGTCTTGGTTAAAGTTGTTTTCTAAAACCGTATGCGCTTCGGCTTCGCTGCCTTTGATGGTCGCTAGGGCAGTGGTGTCGCCGTTGCGAATGTCGATGGTGCCTTCACTTAGCGCGCTGTAGGTCGTGTTGCTTTGACTATCACTATCACTCGCTGCACCACCACTAATACTATTGCCCCCAATATTGCCCACGCTGATACTCATGCTTTCTACTGAGTATTCTGTGGTGTTATTGATTTGCTTCGCAGTGAGGGATTCTGTGCTGATGCGATCGTCTTCAGCATCCGCCGTACTCACAATCACACCACCGGTAAGTGCAGTATTATTCGCCACGTCGATATCAAAACCGCCGTCACCCGCAAACAAGCCTGTTTGCTCTTGTACCGCAAGGTAGTTGGCTTTAGCTTCGAGTTCGCTCATGCTCGCACTGACACCACTATTGGTGCCGTATTGCGCTTTAAAACCCATGGTTTTGTTTTCTTGTTCGAAAGTCGACCGATCTTGCTGGCTCACTATATTCAGGTCGCCACCTATGTCGGCGGTAATGCTTTCGCCTCTAACTTGCGCCCCTTCTAAGGTGGTGTCGCTACCACTGCGTAAGGTGACATTATTACTGCCTATTATCTGGCTTTCTAGGTATTGATCATCACTTTGATTAGTAAAGCCTTTGCTTTTACTGGCTTCAACATAAAAATTTAAACCACCCGACCCAATGGAAATACCAACGCCCACACTACTACTCTTACTTTGAGAGTCATCACTTTGGTGGTTTTCTGCACTTTGAATCGTAATCTCGTCGGCGGCATCGAGAATGACATTGTTGCCTTGGAGCAACGCGCCTTGCGCAGTGATATCACCACTTTCTGCTCGATCGTTATCACCACGTGCCGTGACGGTAAGATCACCGCTGGCAAAAGCGGTACTACCTTGGGCATTACTTTGGCGAATTTGGCGGCGTTGTTCGCTTTTGCTACTTCCCAGACTAATACTAAGGTTAACACCTGAGCCTTGAGGGTTACCTTCAGCATCGGCATTGACGTTAGTGGGATCACTAAAATCGTCGCCTAGGCTGCTTAAACTATCAATTTGTCCTGGAAGAGCCTGTACCGCTTGCCCCGCCTGCCACGCGTGCAGTGCTCCGAGTCGACTGTTATCCGTTTCCTGAATACGTTCAGTTGAGCGTTGAATCGTGTTTAGCGTATCCACTGCACCGCCACTTAGCGCAATCGTGAGGCCACTTTGTTTAAATTTATGTACTTCGTCCTGTGCGAAAGTATCGTCATCCGCTATAAAGCTTACATTATCGCCGCTAATCGCAATATCGCCATCACGCGCCAATAAATCAGACGAAGTAATCGTCACGTCATTATCCGCTGTGAGGGTAACGTCGCCTGATAGCGAGCCAACCGTTGACGCGCGTTGGCTGACACGCGTTTGGTCAATTTGATCGGTTTGTTGGCGGCTGCCAATGGTAAACCCAAAACTGCCACCACTCATCAAGCCTGACTTCTTCTCAATACGCTCGTTATTATCAAGGTAGCGTTGCTGCCCCGATTCAATCGTAATGTCGTTACCAGCACTAATACTCACACCTTCATCGGCCAATACATCACTGCCCGTGAGCGTGACATCTTGCCCCGCTTGAAGATTAACCGTGCGACCACTAAAGCTACTGCTTTGTAGCGTGGTTTGTTGGATATCGTCGCGAGTGATTAAGGTACGTTTAGACAGAAAGCCTTTGCTGGTATGTTTGGAAGCCGCATCTAGGCCATCGGTATGTTCACCTGCGGTGATCTCGATATTACCGCCAGCTGTGGCTTCTAAAGCGCCTTCGAGACTACCTACTTCTGCTGCGCGTGCAAGCAAGTCTCGCTGCGCTTGGATCTGCAGATCATCGCGGCTTTGAATATTACTGCCTACTTCGGTTTGACTATATTCGCGGTTGTAGTTATCACGATCCCAAGTGACACGCGTATCGGCAGCGGTGGTGACAGTTTCTAAACGTACGTCGTTACCGGCTAGTAACTGGGGTGGGAGCATTTCTTTTTTTCACAGAAGGCAAAGCGCGACTCCATTATTTTGTACGCCAACTAAAAAGATCACATCACGGCTTTAAGCAAACCTTAAATAATCGGCTCATGGTCTTTGATGATCAGCTCCACAGCTTACTGGCGAGCTATCGTTTTTATGATTGCGCCATTCGGCACATGACCGAACCCGATCATTTAGAAGAGAGTGACGATTGGCATTTTGGCTTGTTTCTGCATCAGCAATATTTACAGCAACAAGCGGATAAGGTCATGGAGGAGTTGGTTAGTATTAAACGGCTGGTTCACTAAACCATAGATAGTAAAAAGCCCAATCACTTTTTGGTGGCTGGGCTTTTATTTGTTACGAACTCACTTGTCAGAAAATTAAAGCCTTACGGCTCCTTTGGCTTTAGTATTGTCAATCAAAGTCAGTAAACTAGGTAATGCGTCATCAACAACTTTTTGG
This sequence comes from Herpochondria borealis, assembly GCA_032274145.1. NCBI lineage: Eukaryota > Rhodophyta > Florideophyceae > Ceramiales > Ceramiaceae > Herpochondria > Herpochondria borealis. The sequence continues at coordinate 8,745 of JAVCKV010595165.1, forward strand.
CTTATTGTTTCTAATTCTCCAGAATTTTTTTCTAAAGCATAAGAGTACGCAGATTCTAAATCTGCAATATAACTAGTAAATTTAAACTCCCACTCTTGCTCAAATTCTAACAGAGCGTCTCGCAAAAAAATTAAATCATTAATTAAAGTTTGCAGTCCAATATCATTATTTTTATACGACAATATTTGTTGCTGCATTTTAATTAATTGTCGAAGATCAAATTCATTCATATCTATCTCCTACCAGGAATAACAGTAACTACATCCCCACCTTCAGTAATGATCGTGACATTAGATTCAGCACTAAAATGTCTTGTACGACCAGGAATTGGATCAGGAGTTTTAATACCATTTTGTATAACGTCTTCAATAACTGTAGGAGTTAAACCACGGTTTTGCGCTTGATCTAGTGAGTGACCCGTAAAACGACGACCATTAATTACTGCATCAGGATTTCTTGTCGGTACTGTTTCGCTTATCTCATTTAATGGTGCTCTTCTACTTCCAACAGGAGCCGTTGCTGGAGCTTCAGGTCGCACAGTATTCGTACTTGGAATATCCTCTGGGACATACAACGCTACGGATTTAAACCTAGCTCTTTCATATTTTGCAAAAGCTCTTGAACAGCCTCATTACCGTCTTCATGATGCACCAATGAATTAAAAAGATTTTCCGAAGTATAAGCTGCTTTATGAATTAGCATATCCATATTTCGACCATCTTTACGTATAATAAAATGATCCAAACTATTATCAATAATATCACACTGATCTTCAGCAATAGGAGTAAAACCACTATCATCAAAATCTTCCACAACATAATGAAGGCGCTGGGGTTTCTGTTGTGAAATTCCTGAGTAAATACCGTATACGACCATTTCTTTTTGTGATTCATTTTTTAAAATGATTTTCATTATGATTTTACCTACCTAGACTTTTTCAATGATGATGTTACTTTTACATCAATAACGCGATTTGTGATCGGATTGTATTGATAATGTATGGAGATATTCCCCCCATTTGGCCCAGGTACTTTTTGTTGGAACTTCTGAAAACCACCCGATTCAAATCGTGCATCACTATTCAAGCCGGAGAGAAGCTCTCCACCCTTAGGGTTCGCTTTAACATGGTCAAATGCAGTTTTCTCATTCACATTTCTAGGTATAGAGGATTGTGATGGCGTAGCAGTGGAAATATTGTCAAAATCTAAACGAACTTGGCTTTGATTCAGTTGATCTGGGGTAGCTACACGGCTCGTTACACTACCATTTGAATTACGAGTATACACAAAGCCATGGTTATCAATAAGGGTATCATCACTTAGTCGAATTGGATCTCGCTTCGCTACTGTCGGTGCCAACTCTTCAAATTGTTGAGCATTCAATCCAAATTCATTTCGTTGAACGTTATTTGATGCAACTTTGTCACCAACTCCAACGGGATTTCCTGCTTCAGTATCAACACTTATTTTTGGATCACTACTGGTTCGTGCCTCGACAAAATTATCAACGGTACTATTACCAGTAGCGCTTTCTAGCGGCAAGTCTACATCAGCATCATTATTGCCCGCAATGCCTTTAGGTGGGGTAACTACTTTCGTAATCGCACCACCCAATAAACTGGTGGCAATCGTATTCGTCACTGTATTTTGCGTTGTCGCATCATGAACACCTTGAATGATACCCGCACCTTGCGCATCACCTTCTAATAATTCTAAAGCAAAGGTATCGTTAACATCCTGCTCTGCTTGATCTTTGGCGGCACCTTGCTGTGAAGCGTTAGCCACTCCATCTATGATGTCTTTAACAAATCCCTCGCTATCAGTGAAGAGTTGAGCCGCGTTATCAATAACAAATTCTGCTGCCGCCTCCGCTTTTTCTGAAATAGTCTCTGGTGCATTGGCTATTGCTTCATTAGTCGCTTGACGGATATCGTTCAATGCTGTTTGAGCGGATTCTACACGGCTATTTTCGAATTCATCATTACTTCGTAATTGACCTTGTTGAGATAAAGCCGTTAAGTCACGTCCTGCTGTAGTGGCCGCATTATCAACATAGTAACTATGGTTGCTTTTGACGGTATCAATGTTTTGTAGCCTATTTTCTCTATCACCATCATTAATCACAAATGGTTGATAGATAGGGTTATTTGGATCACCTACAGCAAGGGATGGGTCATTTCTTAATCTTTCTATGTAGTTCAATGCATCTGTAGATATCGCTACTCCTTGCTCTTGATAGGTAGCATCCCATGCGGCATCCGCTTCGGATAAAAAGGCTTGTGTGAGCTGTCGCTCAGCTTCTTCTTGCGTGACGTCTCGATCTTCTTTTTCTCCTAGCTCTTTGGCAAAGGCGGCCGCATTACCCTTAATCGCATCAATCTCAGTTTGGTGCAATTGCCGATTATACTTGTCGGCGGTATCGGTTATTCTTGCACCATCACTACCGCCAATAGCGCCACCCACTGCCGTTGCAAGTAGGTTACGGGTGCTGCTGTCGGCTGGGGTTAAGTCGCTAAACTCTTGATTAATAAACTCATTCGCCCCTGCCGCTAATGCTCCCTCTGCGACATTGCCTCCTGTCAGGGATGCGCTAATACCGCCCGCGATGGCATGGGCAATATCTTTACGGATGGGCAGTTTGGCTTGCTCTTCGGCGACTTTGTCCTCAAACCCATCAATGGTTGCTTGAGGGAGCTGTTGTTCTCTTGCCGCTTGTAGATTCTTCTCTGCATTTTCTAGGTCTTCATACAGGTCGCCCACTTCTCTAAACAACTCTTGGCTGGTCGCACTGGCCAATGTTTGACTAAGGTTGCCGCCCAATGCGCCACTGATAACCGCAGTGACAATATTGCGCTGGCGACTGTCTTTACCCCAATTGTCTTTAATCTCATCCGCTTGTGCTTGCAGAGAGTTAGCTTCGACTTCATTACCTGCGTCTTTCGCTTCTTTGGCTTGTGTTTCGAGTGTCTTCGCTTCTTGGAGTTGCGTCGTGGCATAATCATTAACCGCTTTACCCACCAACTCTCCCGCCATTTGCTGGGCTTCAAGCTGGTCTTGTACGTCGGGTATCAGGTCTTGGTTAAAGTTGTTTTCTAAAACGGTATGCGCTTCGGCTTCGCTGCCTTTGATGGTCGCTAGGGCAGTGGTGTCGCCGTTGCGAATGTCGATGGTGCCTTCACTTAGCGCGCTGTAGGTCGTGTTGCTTTGACTATCACTATCACTCGCTGCACCACCACTAATACTATTGCCCCCAATATTGCCCACGCTGATACTCATGCTTTCTACTGAGTATTCTGTGGTGTTATTGATTTGCTTCGCAGTGAGGGATTCTGTGCTGATGCGATCGTCTTCAGCATCCGCCGTACTCACAATCACACCACCGGTAAGTGCAGTATTATTCGCCACGTCGATATCAAAACCGCCGTCACCCGCAAACAAGCCTGTTTGCTCTTGTACCGCAAGGTAGTTGGCTTTAGCTTCGAGTTCGCTCATGCTCGCACTGACACCACTATTGGTGCCGTATTGCGCTTTAAAACCCATGGTTTTGTTTTCTTGTTCGAAAGTCGACCGATCTTGCTGGCTCACTATATTCAGGTCGCCACCTATGTCGGCGGTAATGCTTTCGCCTCTAACTTGCGCCCCTTCTAAGGTGGTGTCGCTACCACTGCGTAAGGTGACATTATTACTGCCTATTATCTGGCTTTCTAGGTATTGATCATCACTTTGATTAGTAAAGCCTTTGCTTTTACTGGCTTCAACATAAAAATTTAAACCACCCGACCCAATGGAAATACCAACGCCCACACTACTACTCTTACTTTGAGAGTCATCACTTTGGTGGTTTTCTGCACTTTGAATCGTAATCTCGTCGGCGGCATCGAGAATGACATTGTTGCCTTGGAGCAACGCGCCTTGCGCAGTGATATCACCACTTTCTGCTCGATCGTTATCACCACGTGCCGTGACGGTAAGATCACCGCTGGCAAAAGCGGTACTACCTTGGGCATTACTTTGGCGAATTTGGCGGCGTTGTTCGCTTTTGCTACTTCCCAGACTAATACTAAGGTTAACACCTGAGCCTTGAGGGTTACCTTCAGCATCGGCATTGACGTTAGTGGGATCACTAAAATCGTCGCCTAGGCTGCTTAAACTATCAATTTGTCCTGGAAGAGCCTGTACCGCTTGCCCCGCCTGCCACGCGTGCAGTGCTCCGAGTCGACTGTTATCCGTTTCCTGAATACGTTCAGTTGAGCGTTGAATCGTGTTTAGCGTATCCACTGCACCGCCACTTAGCGCAATCGTGAGGCCACTTTGTTTAAATTTATGTACTTCGTCCTGTGCGAAAGTATCGTCATCCGCTATAAAGCTTACATTATCGCCGCTAATCGCAATATCGCCATCACGCGCCAATAAATCAGACGAAGTAATCGTCACGTCATTATCCGCTGTGAGGGTAACGTCGCCTGATAGCGAGCCAACCGTTGACGCGCGTTGGCTGACACGCGTTTGGTCAATTTGATCGGTTTGTTGGCGGCTGCCAATGGTAAACCCAAAACTGCCACCACTCATCAAGCCTGACTTCTTCTCAATACGCTCGTTATTATCAAGGTAGCGTTGCTGCCCCGATTCAATCGTAATGTCGTTACCAGCACTAATACTCACACCTTCATCGGCCAATACATCACTGCCCGTGAGCGTGACATCTTGCCCCGCTTGAAGATTAACCGTGCGACCACTAAAGCTACTGCTTTGTAGCGTGGTTTGTTGGATATCGTCGCGAGTGATTAAGGTACGTTTAGACAGAAAGCCTTTGCTGGTATGTTTGGAAGCCGCATCTAGGCCATCGGTATGTTCACCTGCGGTGATCTCGATATTACCGCCAGCTGTGGCTTCTAAAGCGCCTTCGAGACTACCTACTTCTGCTGCGCGTGCAAGCAAGTCTCGCTGCGCTTGGATCTGCAAATCATCGCGGCTTTGAATATTACTGCCTACTTCGGTTTGACTATATTCGCGGTTGTAGTTATTACTGTCCCAGGTGACACGCGTATCGGCAGCGGTGGTGACGGTTTCCAAGCGCACATCGTTACCGGCTAGCAACTGCGCACTACCCGTACTATCAACACCCGCTGCTTTTAAAATCAAATCACGGCCAGCACTCGCGGTCAGTAGACCATTGGTATCGCTTACATATAAACCCGCCACTCGATCGATATTGGTTCGTGTATTGGTCGCTGATAGGGAGTATTGCGGCTTGGTAATCAGTTTGCGAAAGCCAACGCCAGTCGTTTTTCCACCACCCTCTACTTGGCTTAAATCAATAGCCTGTGTACGTGTTGTACTTTCTACAAAAATATCGTTACCTGCAAAGGCGGCTAGGCGAAGCCCTGCATCGACACGGCCACCAATGATATTGATGTCACGATCAGCGGTTAACGTCACGTCATTGCCACGCAGACGGCCACCAAGGTTGTTGATGTTATCCGCGCTAATGTCGGCAATCTGTCGCCCAGCAATCGTGCCGAAGTTATTAAGATCGTTACTGATGTTTATCTCTAGCGAATTATCAGCAGCGATTAAACCGCCACTGGCGGATAAGTCACTGTCTTGCACCCGCACGTAAACTTGGGGGACTAGCGCTTGGGTAGTTTGACCATCGGCTAACATAATCGTTTTTTCGACTAACCAGACGATGTCGGTAGTTAGCTGTGCCATTTGTTCAGCACTTAGCGCTATTCCTGGGCGCAACTCATGGGCCTGGGCAAACAAGGCACCGTCTTCCATAAGTTGCTGGTATTGCTGTTCATCGTCACTGTAGTTTTCTAAGAATCGGCGACCCGTGAGCATAGCAACTTGTTCGCGGATGAGCCGTTGCTCATAAAAGCCATCGCCCAAGCGTTGCTGGACTGTAGAGGGATCAGTTGACACGGCACTTAATAAATAATCAGAGCTAAGCCAATTACGATAACTCGCGAAAGCGGGGTCAGTTTCAACGACATATCCGTTAGGTGCGTCCGAATCTGAGGTGAATAGACCATTATTGGTGACAGTAAGATTAAGTCCACCGGTGAGTACCTCGGATGCTCCACCAGAACCTGTACTATCATTGCTCGTAAAACGGATAATACGATCAAGTCCACCGCCCGTGCGCGCGCTATCATTGCCGGATACGCTGTCGATTGTTGGCGTATCAGAATCATTGGTATATGCCGCTACTTGTGTACCCGTGCCACTGACAGCCGTATTGGCTTCATACACAGCGGGTGCTATAGAAATAGTTTGTTTGACAGGCGCAGGCTTGTAAGCACTTTGACTGGATTTGGTAAAATAATCATCACTACCAAAAAGATCTTTATCTCTATCACGCCAGTAAGATGTCGCTGTACCTGAATCCGTTGTGCTTTTATCGCCCGTCGCACTGATGTTATTGACTGTACCCCCGCTAAGGCTGATATTTGCACCTGCGATAATTTGGCTTTTATTGTTGTTAACAGTACCTGCATTCAGGGCAAGACTACCGCCGGAAAGGATTTGGCCGGGATCAGTATTCGTCACCACTGTTTGAGATATCGTGCGGGTAAAGCTATAGCGCGTGTAAGCGTCGCTGGCATCACCCGTAGCCTTCACTCTGGCACACGTAGCAGAATCTTTACAGGTGTATATACTAATCTGGCTCGCGCTGTAACGTGTCGTTTTATCAATCGGTTTAACGCCATCGCCCGAATTGAGCTTGTACTCGGTGATGCCTTGTGGATTAAGGGTTTGTGTGGCTGTCGTGAACGACTGATTAATATTATTCACTGTCAGTGCCGACAAATTCATATTCCCTAATGACTCAATCGTGGCACTGTAGTTATTCAAGGTAGTGGCTTGACCAGTGGCGCGACGATCGCCATCTAGCGCTCCACCGATTGACATGTCACCCGCACTAAAGATCAATGAATGATCGCGGTTATTAATGGTTTTCGCGCCAATATCTAAGCGGCTGCGCGCCGCAATCACGGCAGCGACACCATTCTCATCATCATTGTTGACAGTGGTAGCGCTAATGCTGACATGGTCACCATAAATACGGCCCGTGCCCAAGTTATTCAATGTAATAGTATCAATCTCTGTGTTGACACCATCAATCAGGCCTCGGTTATTGAAGGTATTGCTATCGGTGGCACTAAGTTTAAGGCTATTTGCTATGAGCACTGAGCCTGATTGAGTATCAATCGTTGCCGCTTGCAGATCCAACAATTGACCCGCCGACATTGTAGAGTGGTTATCAATATTACCGGTAGTGTGGAGTTTGGCATTACCATTAGCGACTAAGTCACCTGTGTGGGTGTAGGTACTGGTGAGCGCGATATCAATATCGCCTTCACTGTAAAGATTTCCGTCTCCAGACAATGAGTGGCTATCAATATCCAGCGTTTGCCCAGCCACCAGCGTACCGTCAGTATTGGTGATTGCTAGGTTGTTATTCGCCAAGTCTGTATCTTGTAATTTCACGTCATGATTAGCCGATGAGACTAAGCCGCGCGTGTTATTGATACTTATTCCCGCTGCCAACGTCAGTTGTTCGTTAGTACGAATGACGCCATCGGTATTATCAATACTTTCGCTGGCCGTGACGCTGAGTGAGTTGGCTTCTAGCCCTTGGTCGGTGCCTTGGGTGGTATTATTAAGCACCGTTCCTACCGCAACATCGGCGTGTCCACCAGAGCGAATTAAACCCGATGTATTAGTGAGTTGACCTGTACCTAAGTTAATTGTCAGGGCATCCGTCGCTTGGATTTTGCCCGTATTATTATCCAATGCAGTGCCGGTTAATTGCATCTGCGTTTCACTTAGCAGTATGCCATTTTGGCTATTATCAATATTTTCACTGGTGACTTCCAGATCGCCTGCGCTGCCTATGTAACCACTTTGATTATTAAGATCGCCTGTAGCGAGAGTAACGCTACTTTGCTGTCCAATAATGCCTTTGTCGCTGCCAGAATTAGTATTCGTTAGCTTATTACCTTGAGTATCAATATTGATCGCGGCTTTTGCTTGGATCAAACCTTGGTCGTTGTTCAGTGCACCACTGGTAATAGTGAGAGTGTCGGTACTCTCAATACCATTCGCAATAATCTGACCACGCTCATTACTCAGCGCTTGTAAGCCCGTATTAATAGTTTGTTTAGCTGCCAATATGACACCTTCATCGTTATCAAGGCCTTGGCTAGTGATCGTTATTTCTGTAGCCGCTTCGATGCGACCCTGTGTATTGTCGATTTGACCTGTCGTTGCGATAAGTTGAGTGTCAGCGTTGACCGAGCCAATATTCCCTTGAGTATTATCAATCTCGCTGGCATTAACCGTTACCGTTTGATTGGCGGCCAATGTACCGGAAGTATTATCGACATTGCCGGTTGTGGTTATCGCCAAGGCATTCGCCGCCACTATGCGACTTTGGCTGTTGTCTAAACTTGCAGCGGTTACGCTCACATTACCTGTCGCGTAGATGTCTCCAGCAACACTGTCTTTCGCGCTATTATCGATATCACCCGTTGCATTAATGGTGATATTTTTATCGATGCCCGTGGCTTGTATGACCCCGCCCTGATTACTGACATCACCAGCAGTCGCCGTTAAGTTGCCATTAGTCGCTATCAGACCATCTGTATTGTCTAAAATGGTCGTAGCAACAATGCTACCATCCGCATCACCCGCCTGAATCATCGTGCCTTGCTGATGATTAAACGTTTCGCTATCAATAGCGATGCGCCCTTGGCTGCTAGTGAGCGCACGATTCAATGTCAGCGTAGTCGCCGCAATATCAAGGTCACCATTGGTCACGATCTGACCTTGCTCTCCGGTAAGTGTGGTCGCATCTAACTCTAATTTACCCGTACCTGCATGAGACAAAGTACCCCGAGTATTGATTAGGGTATCTGCTTCAAGGCTTAGATTGGTACTATTGGTCGCAATAGTGCCTTCAGTATTGTCCAAATCACCCGCCAAACTGATCACCAAATCAGCCTGTCCGGTTTGTTGAAGCTCGCCTTGAACATTAGAGAGTGACCGAGCGGTGATAGCCAACGTTTCTGCACCCACTTCTGCACTATCTGTCGTCAGAGTCTGTGTTGTGGTTAACGCGAGCGTTGACTCAGCGGTGACAGTGGCCCCAGACACATCAATATCGCCCTCTGTGGCAGTGACATTTAACGCATTAGCTGCCGTATCGCTATCCGATAAGCTCACAGATTTACCCGTAATCGTTTGCTGATTACCGCTATAGTGGTTACCTTGGGCAGTGATCACACCGCTGGCAGTGAGGGTAATATTACCCGAATCACCAATAGTATTATCATCCTGAACGCCTGCGGCTAAGGTTGATGTATTAATGCTAGTCAGTTGACTATCAACACCGTTAGCTGTGGCAGTGATATTGGCTTTTGCTAGTATGCGGCCCTGATTATGTAAATCACCCAATGTTGTTAGCGTAATACTATTGCCGGAGTCCATTTCACCGCTGTGGGTTAGTGTGCCTTGAGTAGTGAGCTGAATATTCCCCTCACTTTCAATCATTCCGCTATGATCAATATCCCCTTGTGCCACCAGCTGTATATTCGCACTATCACTCCAGATATTACCGCTACTTTCGATGCGACCATCAACCGTTACTAGCACATCACCGGTACTTGCACCCATATTACCTGCATGGCGTACCCCCACACCGTCTTGGGTACCCACTAGAGTGATTTTACCGGCATACATCCCGCCAAGTTGCGCCACATCAATCGCATAGGCAGGCGCAGTACCACCTGAGGAAGCGATTTTAGTGATTTGTGAATGATCAGCCGCGACTTCATTATTCCCTGTAGTCACACTGAGATCATTCGCCCAGATACCTGCATTGACCTGAACGCTTTGAGCAATTAAATCGGTAAAGTCGGTAGTACTGGTATCCAAACCTTGATTACCTGCAATCGTAATCACACCCCCTTCAACACGATAGCCCTCCAAATTGCCACCACTTATGATAGGTGTGCCGGTGGTCAGGGTTGCGCGATGAGTATTGATAAAACCACAGTCCGAACAAGAGATGCCCGCAGGGTTAGCAATGATCACTTCGGCACGTTGACCAGCAACTTCAATATAGCCATTGAGATAGCTGGGATTACTAGAATTGACTTCATTTAGGATGACAGTGGCACTGCCCGTCGCCAACCAAGGGTTCCCTTGCACCCAACCACCGAGCTGTGTTGGTGTATTGGTACGTGAGTTATTGAGTATTGCACCCTGTCGATCAACATCAAATTGGGAATAAGTATTACGCGATACGCCTGCTGCACTGGGCGTTTGAATATTGACTAACGGCACCCCATTAGGCGCAAGCAACACCGTTGCTTGTTGGTTACCGGGGGCCGATGCATCCGCTACGATATCTGCCCACGAGGTCGTGGGTAAAAAAACACTGCCCAGCAATAAGCCTATACCCATACTTAGAGGAGACAGTATAGCCGTAGCACAAACCTTAGAGCCTCCACGCGGCGCACGTGAATTACCGGGTGATTTGCAGCGACTGTTTACTGTTTCAGCCACCGCCATGATAATGCCACGAGCCTTATTGAATATATGGCGATAACAGTGTTTATTCATGGATGGTCTCCGTGGCGTTTTTTAACAGTATGTTTTGCGTGATTTTTTGAGATGCTTTCCGATATCTTTTTGATATGGTTTTTAAATAACCCGTAAAGTCATAGTCGGTCAACTGGTCCTGCTAATGGGTGCGCTTGCTTCCAAAGATGCCGTTCTTGTGGCGAAACAAGATCACCAAAAAAGTACTGCACTCGTCGACCACGCTCTTTCGCACGATGATATAAACTACGCGCACAGGTACTAGGGGCTAACTGCCCACCTAAAAACCGCTTCATTTTTTTGGTGTGGCCGAAGGGCGCTACCCAATCAATAATCCAAATACGATCACCACTTCGCCAATCTTCCGGCGTCATTAACAACTGGTGCGTGCTTAAATATCGAGCCTCTGCCTCAGTACTCATATTGGCCCACGACACAAAGAATACGGGGTTGCCATCTTCAAAGGCGAGGATAAACTGCTTATTTTTTATCGCAGGTAATAATGCTGCCGACAAGGTATGTAAAGGCAAATTGCGATGATTTTCTGAATTCATCCATAACCACACTGCGCTGCCTAGCACTTCAGCCTCCGTCCATTGTTGTTCGACGAAGTGAGGCGCAATAACATCCATCTTGAGAGAATCAAAATACATCATGACTAAAAACCCCAGTTGAGAGTGGCGTTAACCACATAGCTATCATCACTAAAACCATCAGGTTCATTTAACGGAACAGCGACAGAAATATCGTAGCTCAACGAACTGATATTTCCCTTAAACCCTAGAGCAGAGCCGCTAAGATGCTTAGCAATCAAGTTGGCCGTACTTTGGCCGTTCACCTCACCATAATCAATGCCCAAGTAGACCGCGTGGGAAGAGTGTCCTAATCGTAGCGATAGATCATTACTGATTGTCCAGCCACGATCACCCGATAAGGTTCTTTCGCCATTAAAACCGCGCACACTATAACGACTACCAATTGAAAAACGATCTTGTGGAACTAACGGCGTATGATTCCATTGCGTATTGACTTGGCCACGATAAGTAAACGACTGGCCCCATAAATCAAAGGGAGCATTCACACCCAAATCAACGTCAACAATAGCGGGCTGCGAGGTACCCTCGTTGAAATTTTCTTCTGGGGCAGGAAGTGAACCAAACGCACCCGTGCCACGTCGATACCGCAGTTCGGCATCGAAAGTAGCGCGATCTACATAGGCTTTATGATGCAAGCCCATTTCCCAACCTGCCATACGTCGCCGCTGCACTTCCACTTCGGTATCATTAATATAATTTTTAGAAGAGCGACGCCACCAGCCTAGTGACCAACGGGTCTTATGTTTAGCATCACGATAGATATAACGAGAGACCATGAAGTTAATATTGTCACTTTCACCGCGATAAACAAAATTTTGTGTGGCGCCCACAATCGTCTGATGGTAATTGTTTTTGCTGGCCGTCAAACTGAGCAAGTTGTAACCGAAAGGAATAGAATAATGCAGTGTATTGCCTCGCGTACCGCGTGGACCACTGATACCGCCGCCTAGATCATTATTCACACTCAAATAAAACAGATCGTTTAGCCCCAAGGGGTTATCGTACGAGAAGGTGAAAGCACCTTGATTCTTCCCCGTACTTTCTGACCCAGAATTATCTAGTGACAAATTCCACCGAAACGGTCTGCCTTGCGCCCAAACAACGACCAAATCACTGTCGCCGGGACGAGCATCGGGTGCACTAGAAGGTGCTATTTGGATGTCGGCCTCGGCGGTAGGTACCCGCTTGAGATTTTCTAGCCCTTGCTCAATATCCCGTAAATTGAGCCGCTGATCGTAACGGCTAGGAAGAGCATTCCATAGCGCAGTAGGTGATGTATGAGTAGAAGTATCGTCGATTGATGAATCGCTAAAGCGTACTTCGCGAATACGCCCCGGTATTACCGTAAGAACTAATTCACCTTTAGTTAAGTCTTGTGGTGCCGCCAATACGCGTGTAGTGATATATCCTTCAGCGACAATCGCGTTTTGCACACGCTTCATCACAGTATTAATACCCACACTCCCCAAACAACGACCTATCGGCGCATCAAGCATCTGAACACTTACACTGGCATTAGTATCAATATCGATGGTATTAACATCAATATAATTAGCCGCCTGAGCCGCCCATAAAAATGGATGCTGTGAAAGTACTTGCCCTTCAGTATCTAATGCTTGCAAGGTGAGATTATCAATCTGAAAGCAGGGTGACTCTTCCTCCGGCAGCCTCTGGTTAAAACTATCATTAAGCGTTGCTTGAAGACGAACATCGGGCTGCGAACTATTTTGTTCCAACAACTGCTTTTCTCGCTCTTGCTGACGTCGTAACTCCGTACTCGGATCAGGCTGGGCTATGGTAAATTCCAACGGAAAACACAGTAGAAAGACTAGAATAACTCGTACAGCAAGGGGAGATGGGGCTGGCATATACTTAGGAAGCGTTACAACCATTAACATCAAGTCCATTTATCACATCAAAAAATAGTTAAGTAAGGGAGTCCTTGTTGCAAATTTAAGTGCCAATTAACAGGCATGGGATACAGTCGCAACAAACAAAAAAATGAAACTAGTTTACAACGCGCATCCTGTCAAATGTCGAGATGATTTAATTTTATTTTTGTGACGTATTCATCAAAAATTAAAATCAATTAAACCAAGTTGTGTTTTTTGGTGACAAGAGCAGGAAGCATAAATAACTCTACGCATCTGCCGGTTTACGGTCACACACTGGCAACTCTACACAACCAAAAACTTACCTTTTCTTCTTTTCAACTATATCCCAAGCACACATGATTTTCCGGAACTCGATCTCGGCTTGCTTACGTCGCCTACCCGTAAACGTCTTTGATGTAAACACGTCTTGGGATGTTGGGGTACTTTCGTCCTTTATCACATTCAGCTAACCAATCTTCGGCAAGATCATTCACTGACTGAGTCAACACCTTGTTTTATCTGTGCGGCTTGGGCAGTCGCAACCACTAAAGTGGTGACATGAACACCTAGTGTAATAAAAAAGTGTTTTTTCTCAACTCATGTCACCATTTATGTCACCATTTTGGTGAAATTCAGGGCAATATGGAGCAACTGGGTGAAACAACAAAAAACTATAAGCGTTTGATTTTGTTATAAATTTAATGTTCTGAAACAAGCTGAAATATTACTCGATATTCTGTATCTGTTCACGCATTTGTTCAATAAGTACTTTCAATGATACCGCTGCTTGCGTAGTGTCGGTATGAATTGCCTTAGACGAAAGGGTATTTGCCTCACGATTGAGTTCTTGCATCATAAAGTCGAGACGGCGACCAATTGCGCCTTGCTGGCTGAGTATATGCTTCACTTCAACAAGATGGATGCTAAGACGATCAAGCTCTTCATCTACATCGGACTTATTCGCCAGAATCGCGACTTCTTGAGCTAAACGTTCTTCGTCAATAGTCGTTGCCAAGTCTAGCAGACGTTGCTGTAATTTTTCTTTTTGCGTTTGAATAATCTCCGGCATCTGTTGACGTACGGCATCTACATAGTCGTCGATGGCGGTTAAACGCTGTTCAATCTGAGTTTGTAATTCTACTCCCTCCCGCTGACGATGCTCGAGCAATAGATCCAATGTTCGAGAAAAAAGCGCTTTCGCTTCTACGGTTATCGCATCAGTATCAACCTGCGCCTGCTCTAGCACACCCGGCCACTGCAGTATATCCAAAGGGCTCAATGCGGCAACTGAATGGCTTTCACCCATTCCATCTACTACGTCTGCTGCTGCTGTAGCAAGTTGAGCAACCAGTGTTTTATTCACAGTTAAGCCATTAGCTTGCACCGCATGTAAAGTGAGGTGAAGGGTGATTTCAACTTTGCCTCGCTGTAGTGCCTTACGGCATTTTTCTCGTATTATGGGCTCAAGTAACCGTAACGACTCCGGTAAACGAATGGAGGGTTCTAGATAACGCTGATTAACACTACGAATCTCGCAACTGAGACTCCCCCAGTCAGCCTGATGTTCTTGTCGAGCAAAGCCGGTCATACTGTTGGGCATAGGTTATATCCGCTATGGTTATCAATAAATGAGGAAGTAAAATAGGGTGCAATTCTATCACAGGCAAAGCCAGATCAATGCTTTTCATGTACACTCGCGGCTTTACACCTTCCCTTTTCGCCAGTCATTATTGTAGGTTTATTATGCAACGTCCCAGTGGTAGAACACCCGATCAAACGCGCCCCATTCGCTTAACCAAAAACTTCACTAAGCACGCCGAAGGTTCGGTATTAATTGAATTTGGCGAAACCAAAGTCATTTGCACCGCCAGCATTGAAAACAGTGTACCGGGATTTTTGAGGGGCCAAGGTAAAGGTTGGATTACTGCCGAATACGGTATGCTCCCGCGCTCAACGCATTCACGCATGAACCGTGAAGCGGCTCGCGGAAAACAAACCGGGCGCACCGTTGAGATTCAGCGCTTAATTGGTCGCTCATTACGTGCGGCGGTGGATTTAGAAGTGTTAGGTGAGCGCACCATCACGATTGATTGCGATGTCATTCAAGCGGACGGCGGCACACGTACTGCCTCTATTACCGGCGCATGTGTTGCACTGGCTGATGCAGTAAATAAATTGCTTGCCAATGGCACGCTTAAGCAAAACCCTCTTACACGCATGATTGCCTCTATCTCGGTAGGTATATATAAAGGCGAAGCAGTATTAGATTTAGATTACCCAGAAGACTCTAGCGCCGATACTGACATGAACATTGTGATGGCCGATGATGGCGGCATGATTGAAGTGCAGGGTACTGCTGAAGGCGAACCGTTTAGCGAAGCTGAATTTATGCAAATGTTAACGCTAGCAAAAAAAGGCATTAAAGAATTGAATACAGCTCAGCTGGCTTGCTTGGCTGAATAACACGACTACCGAGACCGCTGTAACAACAGCGTAGAAGGTCTATCGGTAATAATGCCATCTAGCGGATAAGGGCGCTGTTGATACTCAGTAAATAGCGCCCATTCTTTTTGGGTATTCAGTGTCCAAGGGTGAATGCGAAATGGCGATGGCTGTTCTTGAAAAACCCGACGAAAGCCCCGACGAAAAAAAGGGTGTGACAGTTGCGACCAGTTCGGCAAAAAGACATCTATATTGTTTTCTATTACCCATGCACGCGCTTCTTTCCAGTTAGGCCACCAGCAACTTTCATGGCAGGCTAGATCATAAAACCACGCCGGTATGGCAAGCCTAATCGGGGCATAGCTGCCCTTAAAAAGTAGGCCAAAGGTAAACGCCTCATCATCTGCCCGCGCTTGCTTCAGACTAATCAACATAGAACGGCTAAAACTAGTGAGCAATATATTGTTGTTGATACCTGCGGTTCGCAATGCAGCGTACACCGCATTTGTCATAGCCTCGTCTGAGTAATGAAACACATCTTTATCTAAACTTTCATATCGCGGCGAGTTTTTTATTTTCTTATCTAGCATTTTGACTTCAACATTCAGCACCATATCACCACGGCCAGAGTCCGCATAGGCATGTAAAATTGCTTCAAAGGTAGGTACTTGGTAGCGTCGCTTATTAAGCACATGGTCGATACACGACAACGCCTGAATCGCTTTAAGAGTCGCTTGCGCAATAATGAGATGCTGGCTACTCTCCGCATCAAAGCAGTTTTTATTGTCTAAAACAGGATCATGACTTAATACTAGTACACCGTCACGGGTCAAGTGTAAGTCTACTTCTATAGCATCAACATTTAAGGTGAGTGAATACACAAAGCCTTCTAACGTATTCTCGGAATATTCAAGCCCTGCTGTTTTGTGGCTAGTGATATCTAGCGCTGCAACAGACAGGCTATGCAAAATTAAAAAAACAGTGGCAAGAAAGCGCATAGATAACCTAGAGAATACAATGAATAAAATAGCTAATATTGACCATTTAAGATTTACGACTCACCACCATAAAAACACCAATAGTCATGAACACTATTCCAATAAATCGTTTCATGTCTAAAGGATACTGAGGCGTGCCCATCAGACCAAAATGATCAATAATAATCATCGCCAATAATTGTCCAAGTAATACGAAGGATACCGCATTAGCAATACCGAAATGAGGCGCCACCCATGTAATGCTTAAAATATATAAGACAAAAAATGCACCACCAAAATAAAAATACCACGGCGTGTCTGGAAGATAAACACTAGAGGGAACACCATCCTTGATCAACAAAATAGCGATGGCTAGCGTTAAAGCCACCAACAGTAAAATAGCTACCGCTAACGCCGGACTTTGAAGCCTAGCCCCCAAACTACTATTCAACGTCGCCATAATAGGAATCCCTAAACCAGCAAACAACATAAGTATTGAGTAAAAAATAGAGCTATTCATATATTTATCCGTATCAATAAAGCGTCGACAAAAAATTATCGCGAGCATATCACGTCTATTATTCATTTTTTATAAAGACAGTGCGACCACTTTACTGATTATATTCGGACAGCTAAGAAACATTGAACCCAGCATTGCTATCATTAGCATGTTAAACAATAGCATAGAGCAGACTATAAATTAGCTATTTTAATTGAATAGATAAGGCTGATCTTCATTAAAACGTATATTATCAAGCAACCAATGTGTTGCACTGACACCGCTTTTTTCAATCGCTTTTGGTAAGGAAATAATCGGGAACGCATCTAGCTCATCGTAGTGTATTACACTAAACCCACCATCATCGCCAACGCCGTTATATTGAACCATAGGCAGGTCATTACCCCCTAGGAAAGTGGAATCACCCACTCTCGCTATTTGTGATAACGTAAAACCGGCTTTAATATAAAAATCAACGGCGGTCGCTTTTGAAACATCGACAAAATTAATATCGATAGTTGCTTCCGTTTGAAACAGCTCAAAGTGTGAGCTTTCGCCAAACTCTGTTAAGACATCTTTAATCGCATCTTCTGCTATATTTTTTTTATGGCTCGTTTTATATTTTTCATTTAACCATAAAGCAATACTGTGTGTTTTTAATTCTGCATAATCGAACATGGGGTTTTTAGCACTAGACAAAGAATTCCATATATTTTTTTGAAAATTCTTGTCCATTCTAGAATCATCTAAAAAAACATCCTTCCTAATAGGAGGAGCACCATTAAATTCACTAAACATAGCAGCGCCATTTTGCTCATAACCAAATAGATATTTTAAATTATCTACACTGTTTAGTGTTGGGGACTGTTTGATTTTATTAAATACTTCGTCAAGACATTTAATCCCTCTAGCCTGTTGATCATCTGGAATATATCGCGCTCTACCAGAAACGATACTAACGTAGACGTTTTTATTTAATATATTGACGATGGCCTCGACCATTGGCTGTGATATTTCTTGGTAAGGCTCTGCCAACACACCGTCTACATCAAAAATAATAGCGGAGAATTTTCGTTGCAGTGTTTTTTCCAATCGTTTTTTCATCATTTAAGTTTTACCTATATTTTTTATAGAGAGAGAAAGGCCATTTTGAGACCACTATGAAATTGCTGAAAAGTAATGACTAAATAATTGATTAATAAATAGTTACTAGATAGTTACTAGATAGTCACGAGATAAAAGTACCGACAAGCCAAGGAAAAAACATACCACCTATTGCGCCTCCAGCTAGACACAGACTATTGATATAGCCTGTCATATGAACCCGACGTTCCAGAAAACTTAGCGATGATGGAAAAATAGACGACATTGATAAACCCATCATGGCAATACCTACACCGAACGCTATGATCGTTTTTCCAAAAAAATAAAGCGCCAACAGACTAAAAAGGCAACCCAAAATACTGATCACCATCACTTTTACAGGGGCAAGATACGTAGAAAAAGGAATCCACAATAAACGACCCAGTGTTAGAGCTGCCCAAAATATGGAACTTAAATACGCAGCGTTTATGACATCAACAATGCCTTTGCTCACCGCATAAGTAGATACCCACCCAGCAAAGCTCGTCTCTGCTCCTACATACAAAAACAATAATGCTACTATATAAGCGACATAGGGATGACCAACTGTTGTCCGCTTATTTTTAGGAGCGGGTGAAAGGGGTTGAACCATAGCTGGGCTTTGCAAGCTAAACAGCCTAGCCATCATCACTGCCGAAAAAATACTACTGCACCAATACACCCAATTAATTGTGCCGGTAAAATGTACTGACTGAACAAGCAACAAAGGAATAAATAATGCGCCAAGACCAAAAGAAAAGTGCGCAGCATTCATATAAGGTGCCACTTTTTCTTTATGCACCCAGATTAGCAACGTGTTTAAAGCTGCATGCAAGATGCCTACAGAAGTGCCTAACAGACCCCATACGACGAACAGGCTCAATAAACTCACTGCCCATGACCCGAATAGCGAAACCAGCGTCAGAGCAAATAATCCCCAAACCAGTAACACATGACCCGCCACACGCTGAATAAGCGCGCCACTTAATAATGAGCCGAGCAAATAACCGATAAAAAAGAAACTAAATACAGTGCCGAGAACTTCTATATTAATACTAAAGGATTCAGCAAAAATAGGTAATGACGGGCCTAATGCTCCCATAGGAAAACCCGAGATAAAAAAGCAGAAATAATAACTGAATGTTTGCGAGCGCTGCATAAATGACCTGAATTAAAAGCTTAAAGCATTACAAAAAATGGCATAAAACTGTAATTTACGGCAAGCATGGTGCTGTAATTCACTAGATTAGTCAATTTATTTTGCAGTTTAATGCGGTTTTATGCCATTATTTTGCTTTCTATTACTAGTAAACCTTTTAGAGAACGCAGTGCCTAGCTATTTAATACGCTAATCACTAACTAGCCGCTACTGTCTTAATTACTATATTTTTCAGGCGTAACTGTTATAGGCGGAACAATGAATATTTTGATGGAGCTCTCGCCGTTCACGCTCATGTGTATATTTTTATCTGCGCTAATGGTGGGTGTGGCGAAGACATTCATCGGTGGGCTAGGAGTCATTATCGTCATTTTGATGGCGATGGCTTTTCCCGGAAAGATGTCTACGGGTGTGCTATTGCCCATGCTGATAGTCGCTGACATTTTTGCCGTTATTTTTTATCGACGGGATTGCCAATGGCGAGTCCTGCTAAAAATATTTCCGATGTCTGCCGCGGGTGTATTAATCGGTTATCTAATTCTAGATAAGATAAGCGATGATCTTTTTAGTTTTAGGGGCTGTCCCAGATAATGCATAAATTGTATTGTCTGAGGCACTATGAGAAAAAGTCGATTAAGCAGGTTAAA
>JAVCKV010595276.1:0-28658 GCA_032274145.1 Herpochondria borealis
AACCCCAAACCCCAAACCCCAAGTTTCCCCTTTTATCAAAATTCACACAATTTTTTTTATTAACACTTAGTAACTATCTTAATTATCAATATATTCAAATTTAATTCAAATTCCCAAAAAAATCCGAAATTTTTTCCATCAAATTTTTTTCAGAATTTTTTTCAGAATTTTTTTCAGAATTTTTTTCCCATCTTCATTTTTCACCCAAATTAGAGCCTATGATCAGCAGTATCAATAAACTCAATTTCATGATCATAAATTACAACAATATGGCTCATCACCCTTGAATACTCCAACTTCAAAATGGTCCTATCCCTTCCACCCAAACTCAATCTGAAAAAATTTTTCAGACCCCCAGTTTTCAAATCGACCTCGAAAACTTTTTTACCACTTGATTCGATTCCTAGTAACCTACCGTTCGTGAACCATAATCTATCATTGGTTTTGCTTTCATTTTTGAACAAATTTTCAACTTTTTGGATTTTTTGGGTTTTTTCAAATTTTTCAAATTTTCCGCTTTTATCGCCGAAAAGTGAAAGATCAACTTCCTTGTCCCACAACTTCTTTAATTTCCCCTTTTTCTCTAAAGATACGAACCCAACGAACTTATTTTCACAAATTCCAGTCAAAATAATTCCATTGTTCAAAGCACATCCTTCAATATCATCCAAATTTTTCCCAATTATTTTCAGCTCAGAAACATGGCGTCTCTTCTTCAAGTCCACCAAATTGATGGTAAAGGAATTATTGCTCGTAGCTTTCAAAGCATATAAATTTAAACTATTGGGACTGATGTATGCCTTGATAATTGGCTCTATCGATATTTGAGGGACATTTGAAATTTCGGAATTTTTTTTTCCTCCAAAAAGGCCTGAAAAATATATTTTTCCTTTTTTGTCTTTTTTTTGGGACTCGTATTTGAACTATGCGATCAGTTGTCGAACTTTTGGGTCGTATAGGTACACCATGTTTTCACTCAATTGAAGGGAAAATTGGTTGTTCATTGGGTAGTAGACTTTGCTCGGGACTTCGTTTTTGCAAAATGATTCTCCGAATTTTTTGCTTTTGGCTCTAAGTTGTGTTTTAACGAAGTGGGTTGGGTATCTGATGTCTATACTAAGGAAAAAGTGACCCTTAGGGTTATAACACATACTCCGACTAATAGATTCAGGCTTATTCTTGAACATGAAGCTATCAATATTCTAAGGCTCGAAGAAACACATTTCCGAGGGTGTCTCCACACAGAACACTCTAAAATCGTCTACAAACATTGAATTGGTAAGGTTGTTGAAGAAGAATAGTCTCCCTCTTGGCAACTCATCGTAGTAAATTTCCATGTAGTTGTCGAACAACTTGAATGTGACATCAGAATGGTTATACCAGATTTCATCAGTTTGCATGTAATATTCCTCAAGTTCATTTTCAAAAATTTGTTGTGAGAAAGGGATGAAGAGTCGAGCCCGATCCAAAATGTGAGTGTCTTCATCAACCGAGACGGAATGTTTCCAGCGGGCACCTTACTCAGAAAGAATCACGGGAGGTTGACGGACAGACCCGAGCAACGCACTTCAACAAGATACCTTTTGAGTAGAAATGTCGTACAAAGCTACCGCGCCAATTCCAGCTAAGCTTTTCGCTTTCAGTTCAACTTCGGTATCTTTGGGGGTACTACCGCCAAGGCTGACGCAGACATCGCCATTCTTTAACATCTTCTTTCATGTCTTCGAAAAGGAACATCTGACTGTCGATACGAAAGATCTGACTGTCATTCATTGGCTAGCCTACCCTGGTTCCTCAGCCTTTGTGAAGGTTGGTACGGCGACCCATTGCATTCTCTCTGTGTACTGTAGAACCTGCCCCGCATAGATCGGTTCAACCTTAGAGGAGGCACGCTCACCGTTTCGACGGCTTCGAACATGGTCAAAGAACATGTGGGCTGACCCAGCAAGGACATACGACGAAGGTCTCTACCAGGTACCGTATGACCAATTGCATGCTCTCGCTGTAGAACGACCTGCACGTAGATCGGTTCGACCCGACAGGATGGGACTCGTCGCTTATGGGGCATCGACCAAAGATAACCGAAGAAGACGTGGGCTTGAAAGCCTTCAAGAGCATGTGCTCGTGACTAGATGACCAAGCGAGAACAGGGTTGGCGACTAGATGAACAAACGCAATCTTGATCTGGCTACGGCGTTGTCTAGTAATTGGCGATCTTGCGTGATGCGTTCGACAATTGGAATACCCTACCTCGCTTGAGGCGTTGCTGTCTACTAGAAATGTGATATAGTCCAACTAGATTTAGCAAGTTTGCTCAGAGAGACGAGCGCTGCAGTCAACTGTAGGCGCGCTTGCTGGGCTGCAAATCCACAACCATTATCGTCATATTGTCGCCACCAATACCCTGTGTGGCACGCGGATCTTCACTGATGATTTCATCCAGCATCTCGACACCAATCTCTGTCGGGGTTTTCGTATCTATTCTATCACGAACATATTTGACAGCCTGATCGTTCGTGAGACAATCCCAGATGCCATCACACCCAAGAATAATGAATTCATCCTTTGGATGCAGCGTAACCCTGTTGATGTTTTGGCGATATAATGAGAAATAGGTTCGACATACGAGGGTGCCCCGCTCCCAACTTTCACTTACTGTACGATATCAGGTTCGGCTGTAATCATTTGCTCAGCTGGGCTCAAGCCTGGAATCTGTTTATACTTCAAGTCACCGATCGATCGCGATAGATTCAAGTTGCCATTGACACGACCAAACTGATTGACAAAGCCTCCTGAGGTTGTGATGCGTGCCATCTCACGGTCTTGTAGTGGCTTATGGTCAAAACTCAAGGCTTCCGCACGACCTCCTACTCGACAGAGCACTGCACGTGAATCGCCTGCATTGGCAACAGTAAGGGTTCGTCCAATGAGCACAGCCACTACAGCAGTGCACCCAGCATGGATGGGGTGATCGGGAAGATTACAAATCTGCTCCAGCATAGTGAGATATCAGGTTGTTCTTTGCATCATAGCCAGCGTCAATGTGTTACTTACCTGTCGACCATTTTGAATTATGGTTGCAACCATGCCAGGTGTCGGTGGCGGTGGTGCAGGAGGAGTCGGTGCAGCTGGTGTCGGAGCCGCAGGAGCTGATGTTGGCTCTGGACCAGATGTAGTAGCTGCAGGTGCAGATTTAGAATCATCTGTGCAAGAAGAGAAAACGTAAAGTGTGAGTCCCATGTTGTGTCAATGCACGATTCTGTCGTCGTACATACTCTCACCAGCCGGTGCTAGCGATGCCATCACTTGGCCAGAATCGCCTTCTAGTGAACCAATGAGATTTTGAAACTCAAAGGGAATTTCCATCTCCACCTCACCATTACTCTCCTCGTCGTCTTGGTCCATTTCCGCAGCTTCTTCCTTACCCACAACATCAGTACTGTCCTCGTCGCTTTGACCATCCCCATCCTCTGGCTTTTCGTCTTTGGGTTCTCCTTCCTTCTTAGAAGATTCCGCAGCTTCATTATCGTCCTTATCTGTAGCATCGGTAGCGTCGCTCGATTCAGTAGTCTCTGAGTCTGCTGGATTTGCTTCTAGTTCTTCCTTTTCTTCCTCGTTTGCTGCCTCCTCCTTTGTTTCTTCTTCCTTGATTTCTTCCGTCTGCGCTGTGTCATTCACCTGTGATGGAGTCTTGACAGGCTCAAATCGTTGCACTGTCTTTGCAGGAGGGATCGCATTCGTGTCAGTTGTCCGACGTTGTCCTGGAGCAGGTTTATCTGTTCGTAAGCGAATCAATTCCTCACTGTGGGGAACACAAGATGTGAACATTCATAATAAAGTCAAGATGGATGAGAATGGAAGAAAGTATTTAAAGTGAGTTGACAACGAAGCTACATACGGAGTTCAACGTCACGAAACAATAACTCACCGTCGTGAACGATCATCAATCATTCGGTCCAATGCGTGGAAGGCATCAATCAAAGCTTGTCCTACAGCTGAACAAGCTGGATCTCTGGGATCATCAGAAGCAGGGGTGTCTTCCTTCCATGTCTGTTGCTTGCTCAAGACATCCACGAGATAAAGTTGACTAAAACGAGCCACTTCTGCTCCTCCGTGTCCATCAAAGACACCAAACACTTTTCCCTTTGATCCGTCTTGATCCTGATTGTCAAGGATTAGATGCAGTGGTACATCAACATTTGTATCAGCAACATGTGCGTCTTCCATACTTTTACGCCATCCTTGCATATCGACCAATGCCCATGCGAGAGGAGAGACGGCATCGTCCAGCAACTCCCCAGATTCGACCCCCTTCGCAACCACTGGTGTTGATAAATAGGTTCCCATGGTCCACCGATCACACAGATTCCACAACAACCAGTTTCGAAACTTGGTACACTTAGAGGGAGAGGGGGTGGAGACAGCAATCTTGTTGTTCGTTACTAATGGATCGATCAGGACACAAGTAGTACAAGTCACACCAACAACACAGTGAAATGCGCAAGCAATGCAACGAAAAAGGAAGATGCCCAGAGATGACCCACCTGTGGCGGTCTCGCAACGGCCATACCTGGTACTACTGTACGAAGTGCGTCGCAGCGAACACCAAGCTTTGTACATCACTAGCTTATGAGATTCACGTAGCACACTGTCATCAAATACTGCAGACGAGAATTTTTGCAAGAGCGCTGAAAAATTCAGTTCCATGTGCAAGACTGTCCATATAGATTCTACATGTACTGGGTATGAGGATGTACTGTTCAGAGACCTCAAAACGGCAGTTTACCGCTTACCGAAATTCCTAGCTATTCATTCACACTCTACTCGGATGCTTTGCAACTCGCAACAGCACATGGCAGGTTTGTCGAGCCCGACTCCAGAGAGAAGTAGCACCGTTATTCCGCTGACAGCGTGTTGTCAGTGCGAGACTGACTTCGAGGTGGCCAGTGCATGTGGCGTCAGTAGTTTCTTCGTCAAGTTGATTCATGGTTCATTCATTCGTGTGCATCACTTCTTCAGACCCAGTTGGTACGGAAAGGAAACCTGCTTCGGTTCTCTTCGTTCTGCGATGCCGATCAGTTGCTCTTTGTAGGCTGACAACTCCATCTTGCTTTTACTCGTATGCAGCCTTCGTTTGGCAACATCGACTAAATCTGTGGAAGAAAGTGTTCCACGCCCTTTCGTATCCAAGCGGTCAAATTGTGATCTAAGCTCATCGAGTAGCTCCTGATCGACCTTGTTCATGGCAGTAAGCATGAACTCCAGGTACTCAGCTCGGGTGACTTGACCGTCTCCGTTTTCGTCCATGGCTTCTAGGTCCCGCAGATTCAAGTCTCTAGTGCGCAATGCGTGATGAAACGAAGCTTGCCGATAGTCAATAATAGCATTTGCAATGACACCCAGGAATTCTCCCAGGGTCATGACAGCTAGAGGAACGTAAAATACAGCAAAAAGTCGCCCCGTCTGCGATCGAGGAGAGAGGTCTCCGTACCCAATTGTGCAACCAGTAATCGTCAAGAAATAGAATGTCGAGGCAATCGTCCAGTCATCGTCCGAGGTCTCCTCGGCAATGATGAATGCTCCAATCACAAGCGCACAAAAGGGAACAAGAAACCGATTCATTCCAGGATTCCATTTTGGTGCCTCGTTACTTCCTGCTTGTTCGTCTGGCTCGTGTTCGCCTGGCGTTGTGAACATGGTCATGACCTGTGTGCGACTCATGTTTCCAGCTCTCTCCATCGCTCTCTCCTGAGATTTAATTAAGTTACTTCCCAACACTCCAAGGGCCACTCCCAAGCAGGAGACCCCACCAACCGCATAGAGAGCCGTAAAGACGCGTGACGTGTCATTGGACGGGTAGCAATCTCCGAAGCCAACTGTGCTAAAGGTCGTAATGGCAAAATAGAGACTGTCAATAATGGTCCAGTCACGCTCCAATACAAGTGAGTACGCAACCACCGCGACTGCTACATACAACATAATGGCGAGGATACAGTGCCACACGTGGAACTCAAGCGCACTCTGGATTTCAGCAGTTGCTTCTGCTTTGAGGCGCTGGCGTCGACTGGATTCGCCAGACTCTGAAAACGACTTTCTCGTGTCTTCCATTTCCTTTTCTGAAAGGCCCGAACGAAGCAGCAAACCATCTAAGTTGTCTCGCACCTTTCGCCAAAGAGACAATTCAGCACGATCCCCTTGGGCACCATCTTCTCCTTCTCCCACTTCTTTGTCGGAAGGCTGCCAAAGTGCGTCAATCATAGAACTTTCCATCATCCCATGCGTCCCATAGGTGATTGGGAGTCCCCTCGCTTCAGAGCTGCTGAATGTCATAAATTGAATTGCAGTAGTAATCAGCAACACAGATGGTCTTGCATTGTTGTGGGCATTTGGATCTCTATTATGTGACATCAACTTCGAAACTTCGGGAAACGGAGTAGAAACCACGCAACCAGCGTACCAGGACACGAATTCGACCTCAGAACACGTTTTACAATGGAGAAACCGTGTCAATCGATCCGAACGCGAGGACGTGACAGTTCTCTCTAGTCGTAAAACCTGAGCGTGCTTACGAGTTGGTGGAAGCAAGCTAGTCGGCCAGTCGGATGAGGTAGACCTCTCCGGGATGGTTTAGCCTCATCCACAAGGGATCTTTGAATGCTTTCCAAAGCGGTGCTCAGATAGTGAGACCTAGTTGTAGCCCTGTGGTCGAACCGCGAAAGCGACACTCGACGAGTACCTCTGGCTGGCAGGTGTAGAGCTTGCAGCTAGAGACAAAGAATGAAATTATCTACAGATAGGCGCGCATGCAGAGAGAAACTTGAACTAGCGAAACGCTCACTTTGTGTCCTTCTTTTCTGGTTCTTTCTGCGTCACTCGAGCCTTGATATGATTAAACCACTTGTCATCTTGAGCTGGAAGCAGGTTCAAAGCCCGAAACTCTTCCGGCAGTACTGTTTCGGTTTCTTCTGCCTTTTTGTTTCCCGTTCCACATTCACGATTCAGGCGATGACCGTTCTCTCGTTTCAAGAAGCAGCCCGGCTCGGCCAATAAGTGAGCATGTTGCGGCAAGGACGCTACGGCAGGATTAATGAACACTTTCATATTCAACCAAATATGCTGAGCGTTCAGCTCCATTCCATTAGGCGCAAAGCCGCCAGCACCTCTCTCGTTATGTGCTGCCGCTCGTAGCTTTGCTGTCAGCTCTTTTGAGTGAACGAAACCCAACATACTGAACTTTGTTATCCACCACTCTTCATCGTGAACCTCAACATGATGATGTCCTCCCCAGTTAGAGGCCGTGGCGAAAATGAACGCAGCTTTCCGAAATACTTCTATGTAATTGTTTCGATAGTTCCGACCCACCTGAAACGGAGGCGTTAGAAATTGAATGGGAGAGGTCCTGGACAACATAACACAGGTCGAGTGTCTCGTTACCAAGATAAACTTACGTGCTCAAGGAACTCTACACACCACACTGCATCGTAAGTCTTTGCTGGCCACCATGGACCACGAGAAAAATCGTGCTCTACAATCATCCTAGGGTCTGGAAGCACAGTATTCTCAACTGCGTCATGCGATCCCTCCACACACCGGACTTCCACTCCATGAAAGTAGAACCAGCTGGTACTGATTCCTCGACCACATCCGACATCGATGACCGAGTGAACGCCGATCTCGGTCACTATCCACTTCCATGCTGCAGGACTAACTCCGTGGTGGTCAAGGTCGGTCCATCCTCCCAAATGCGATTTATCTCCCTTGCCACCATACAGCTCTTGCGATTTGAATTCCTCCTTGGCTACTCGTATGGATGGTAACGCTTCTGCTTCTCCTTGGCGGGGAGCTAGAGCATAATCAATCGAAGTTGAAGGAGAGGTCTCTCCTGGTTTGGCAGTCACTTGCGTGGTGGTGGTTCCTATAGCACTCATAGCCAACAAGTCAAATGTCTCGTCACTTCCTCCCCCTCTTGCATTCCAACCAAGTTGAAACACAAGAACATTGGTAAGGAGCAGCACCCATATTGACACAGAGGGGCAGTTCGGGGCAGTCCTTGAGCGTGCGCTAATCCCCACCATGGTGAACCTTCCTTGCTCGCGAAGAATATGATGTCGAGCAATGCTCCTCGTCGAGAGGTCGACGGTTTGAAATTCGAATATACTGTCGACTGTCGTATTTCACTGTATTTCCTACCGTTATATTGGCGGTGAACTTTACCCGCTCCGCCGCTGGGTTGCAAAGTGCGCCAACACAACAAAAGACCGGTCTCTTGCACATGGTGTGACCATCAAACAAGCATAGACCATGAAGAGCTCCGAGCGGCAGTTTCACCTTGTGTATGTGGTTGCGTTACTGCTGAGTATATCCCTGAATTTCATTTTCGTATCGAGAGATGGTGAACAGGTTAAACAGCTGGCCTCCAAGATGCAAGACAGCCTTGGTCTGGTCTCCCCGGCGAAGCGTATTAGAAAGACCAATGAAACATTTGCGGCCTGCATGCTGGTCATGGATGACAACCATCGATTGACAGAGTGGTTGGCCTATCATTACCATGTGCTTCCACTGGATTATCTAGTGGTTGGAGTGGATCCAAACAGCAAGACATCCCCCACACCAATATTTGACAAGTGGAGACGGTATGGAATGAAAATCGTGGAATGGAACAATACTGATATCTTCAAAGGAATGCTATGGGAATACGACAATATCGTCATGAAGAGATCTAGAATGCCACATGACCATCGACAACGGCAGAACATGTTTCTGAGGAATTGTCTTGCACATATGAGGCAGGTTCACCGCACCTGGGTTCTCTTGGTTGATTCAGACGAGTATCTGCTCTTCAATGGGCCATCTAGAACACATCGAATGAGACCAACGTATCCATCGATACGTAACAAGGCAACAATTATCGAGTATTTACACGAGGACAGGCAAAGTGGTAATGGCACGTTGACAAAGTCTCCTTGTGTTGCGATTCCTCGTATTCTGTTCGGGTCGAAAGGGGGCGTCAAAGAGTACGTCGATAGGCCTGTCCCAGAGGGCTTTAAGGCCGATTCGTTTGACACAATGCGGTATCGCAAGCACCTGAAACGGCATAAGACAGTGCATGACCAGCTCAATGGATGGGCCAAGACAATCATTGATGTTTCCAGACTGCATGATTCAGACATTATGTCAGCAAACGATTCCTTTCGCACCAACCCCTACCAACTGAACGTACACCAACCTCTCCCCAAGGTGTGTCCTGAACCCTTCATCAGGGATATTGATTCTGTTTTTCGCATAAATCACTATGTGGGAAGTTGGGAAGCCTTTAGTTATCGCACCGACGCACGAGCAGCCGAAGGGAGAGACAAAGCAGTAAGTTTTGAAGTGGCCGAAGTTTGGTTCTCCGAGCTATTCACTGTTTTCTTGTTTTTCTCACCGCCACTTTTCTCCTCCCCAGAAATGGAAAACGAAAGCTGATGTTGATGAAGAGACTGACGACGCGATCAGAGAGTGGCTTGGCGGTTTTGTAGAAGAACATGGACAAGAAACGGCGTCTGAGATGCTTCGTGAGGCCGGCAAGTTCACTCCGAAACCGAAACTTAAGCTATAGAGATCTAATAGAAGTATGCTCAGCAATGTAGCTGACAAGCCTGTGTGAATGTTCTTCTTCCAACTTTCCAAGACGACTACAGTGACCGTAGCCAGTACCAGTAGGACGGTGCGCATTGCATCGTTCAACAAGACAAGAAAAGTTGTGTTATTGTGCATCGACATGTCCTTTGTAGAACGGCGAAGGAAGAACGATGAAGATATCTGAGAAATATTTTCACTTGGTGTATATGGTAGCCTTGGGGCTGAGTGTTGTCGTTAATGTCCTCTTCGTGTCACTCGAAGCGTCCCAAACATCGTACCGCGATATTCGTCGACAGTACTTTCCACCCACACCGAGGAAAGGGCCGAGAAAGCTGGACCAAGCATTTGGGGGATGCATGCTGGTCATGGACGACAACCATCGATTGACAGAATGGCTTGCATATCATTACCACGTTTTGCCGCTGGATTATTTGGTAGTGGCAACAGACCCCAACAGTAGAACATCTCCTAAACGCATCTTCGATCAGTGGCGAGGATACGGGATGACAATCCTTGAATGGAACAATACAGATATTTACAGGGGTCCGGGAGTAGAAGATTACCTGAACAAAGCCAAGAAAAACAGGCAAGCGGTCGACCATCGACAACGACAGAACATGTTTCTGCGCAACTGTATTTCGCACATGATCAAGGCGAACCGCACATGGGTGATCTTGGTTGATTCAGATGAGTACTTGCTCTTCAATGGGCCTTCTGGAACCACGAAGAACTATGCGAATATCCCTTATCCCTCCGTGGAGAATGAAGGAGCAATATTAACGTTTCTGGAGAAAGAACGAAGGCGCCCCAAAAGCAATATCACATCCCCATGCATTAGTATCCCACGTGTCATGTATGGAGTCGTTCCAAGCCCTGTCGAAGAAATCAACCGCAAGGTTCCGCGTGGCTTTGATTTTAAAGTACTGGATACTATGAAATATCGGAAGCATCTTCGCCGTAGTGTCACCTACCACCATAAGCTCAATGGTTGGTCCAAGAGTATTGTGGATGTTTCGCGAGTCAAAGAGTCAGATATTCCTACTCCGGTACAGGCGCTTGAAACGGAACCATACTTCATGAACGTTCACCAACCTCTACCCAAGTTCTGTCCGCAGCCTTTCATCAAAGATGAGGAGACGCTATTTCGTATAAATCACTATGTAGGTTCATGGGAAGCTTTTTCATATCGACAGGATTCTCGTGTGGGTGAAGGCCGAAACAGAGAGGTAAGATTTTACTTGTGCCGATGTGATGATTTGAATCGACTGTCCTAATGTAACACCCAACTTGCATATCATGGTTGACTTGTAGAAATGGGAAGACAAATCTCATCGCGCGGACGAGACTGACGACAACATCCGAGACTGGTTGGGTGGCTTTGCCGATACGCACGGAACAGCGCAAGGGTTGGAGATGCTTCGAGAAGCAGGAGTATTCACGAAGAAAGCAAAGTAAGGGAGCACATCATCAAGCTAGATGTGTTCACTAGTTGTAATTACCCCTCTATACCAGACACAACAATAGCCACGAACCCATGTAGTCGTAGTGGCGCTCTCATTCGAGAGCTGTTTTCAATTCGTCCATATCGTTTGGGAGCATAAGCCACTGCATCACCTTGAGATGAATGATAGCGCGAGCATCCCTGATCTCTTGATTGTCAGTCTCCTTCACTTTGTGAGTCCAGAAGTGATGACTAGCTCCCTTGACCACGTGGGCTGGCAAGAGTGGATCGTGGGACTCCAAGAGCGCCAAGTCCGACCATGGATCGACGTCGCCGTTGACGGAGAGGACGCGTGTCGCCTTGTCCCTCATGTCCCCATAGTATTCCTTAGTTTTTCCGACGTTGTCATGAACATCCTGCGCAGACTGGCCGTATGCAACCTGACAAATCTCGAGATCTGCGTCCAACAAATGATAACCCCGACCAAATGGGCACAGTGAGTCCTTCTCGCAGGTCTGGTAGTAGCCGAATTCAGTGCATGTCTGCCAGAGCCAAGAGCGATAGTGATTGCTTCGAATGGTTGTATCGCTAAAGTACTCCAACGTAGCATTCCAGTTATTGGAAGTACAAAATTCGTGTTGCTGCAGATTCAAGTCTGCGAGCGCCTCAACCGCCGAGCCACTGTCTTTGTACGAAGCTTCCAGGTAATCGCAGACCTTCTCCAGGTTGCAGACATTGCTGTTCTTACACGATGGATCGTTTCCTTGTGCAGGAACGTTAATGACCCCGTCTCCCAAGAAAACTCCGACATTTTTCTCGTCCAGCAACTCTGAAGCATCGCAGAGATCAAACAAGCGGCCAACTTTCTCGTAGTCCTCTTCAATCACTGCTGGAAGCTCAGCATGACCATCCATGACAATTTTGAGGCACTCGGCGCGTCCTCCGGCTTCTTCATATTGCAAGTCGAACGCTTGACGTTCCTTGTAGCCCACAAAGTCAAGCAAGATATTGATTGGGGCCGACGAACTGACGGCAGCGTGAATGAGATGGGGATAGGTCTGGCGAGCCATGGCAGCCACAAAGCCAGGATAGCTGCCTCCAAAAGTGACCCATTTCGTGCCTTCTGGAAGATTGCGTGTCTGAACAAAGTGTGCCAAGTCCGACAGGGCTTGCTTGGAGGACAAGAAGCGGAGATTTTCCGTCGCCAGGGCTGGAACGCTGTTGCCGTCAGTGTCGTAAAACTTGGGGTACGACTCACCATAGTATCGATGTTCCAGGGCAAACAGGTGAACGTTGGCTCTCCCATCCAAGTGTTTTGCCAACTCTAGCATGTCACCACTGCAGTGGACTGAGTCAATCAAGACTGATTCATCCATGGCTGGTCCCTCTCCTCCGCAACAGAGAAACGCATAGGTGGGCAGATCATCCGATTTCACGTGGCGGTTGGAGTAAAGGAAGCGCTGCTGGAGCGTTGCAT
Organism: Herpochondria borealis; assembly: GCA_032274145.1. NCBI lineage: Eukaryota > Rhodophyta > Florideophyceae > Ceramiales > Ceramiaceae > Herpochondria > Herpochondria borealis. Next base: position 12,540 of record JAVCKV010595276.1, read on the forward strand.
TGATCTTATCAGACCAAGAGGTATCAAAGTGGTCGAGCGCCTGAGGCAAGTAGTCTACGACAACATCTGTGTCGTCCTTATTGATGCCCAGCGTATCTTCCAACTCGGGTTGATTCAGTACATCCCTGAATCGGATACTGTGAAACGCAGCCGTGCCGGTCAGCAACCAAATCAGTAAGAACAATGTAAAGAATCTCCTCATCATATACGTGAAGCTCAAAGGACGGAAACGCTTGGGTGCACAATCAATCAAGCTAGACGTGCGCTGCTGCTCTTCACTGTGTTTGATTAGCTGGCTCTCCCGCCGAGCGCCATCGTGTGCCATTGATACTTCGTACAGATTGTACGCGTACTGCCACATTCGTGTAGTACCTTGTACTACACAGGTATATACTGTCTGTAGCGTTGTGGTTGTTGGCGCCATCACAAAAATTTGTAAATGGGGTGCCACATGCGTTCCATGCGATCAATAACCTCGCCCACTGCACTGATAGTCATCCCAGAGCACCCCACAATTCCAAGAATTACACCCTGCACGCTCGGAGAAATGCAGTCACTTGAATGAAGCCCAACTCTCCTCGCTTCTCAAACTTTTCAAATCCATCTATCTACCCACGAGTTGGTTGGTGCAAATCACAAGGTGTTGTTGCAGCGCGCGCACACAAGAGTATATTCAAAGGGAGGAAGTTGATTTTGATCCTCCCCTCGAGAAATAGATCGTCGTCATGGCGTCTTACATTGCGAATCCGTCCAAGAAAGTGACGGAGCTCTTGTCACAATTTCTGGAGTTTGATCCTCGCCAGCTGCAACTGGGTATTTGGTCAGGAGACTTGTCGCTGACAGATGTTCATCTGAAACGAGAAGCGTTTGCGCCACTCTTGAACCCACCATCGTCCGGAGAACCACTGCATCTCAAGCTCGTGTCTGGAAAAATAGGTCAGATGCGCATTCAAATACCTTGGAAGCGACTCGTGTGGGGACAAGGTGATGTACGATTGCAAATCTCAGATGTGGATATTGTGCTGGCCTATGAATCACGAGAAGTGACACAGCGACGACTCAAATTTCTCAGTAACTTGGAAAGTAGCTACGAAGATGCAAGTGACGAGGATGATGATGAAGCATTTCTCAAGCAGAAGCTCTCCGAAATGGAAAGAGAACAGAAACAAGCTTGGCTGCATGAAGCAGAGAGGAGGCAGTTGCAGGGGCTTCCCATTCCATCTTCATTCGAAGAGAAAGAAGAGGACCCCTTGGCAGCGGAAGAAGTGTTTTCTGCTCAAAAGGAAGCTGGTCGAATAGATTCGTGGTTGAAGTCTACTACCTCATCAATTATTTGGAGGTTCTTTGCGGGACTTCAAGCTTCCATTCGGAACGTTCGAATAGTAATCGTTCAAGACGGCATTGAAATTGGAGTTGTCCAGCACTTGATGGAGGTAAAGGCTGGAAAGCAGGCAGACAACACTGCTGCTACGGAACCAACTTTCGAAGGATCAGATCTTAAGGTTGACTCGATGAGCGATGGAGCAGAAGACTCCTTCGCCACGGCTCCTGATGCCAACATTCAGTATGAGGGAGAGTTTGAGGATGGTGAACATGTTGATAAGACGATGCAAGTGGAAGGATTTGGGATCTTTATACGGCAAGCGCCCAAAAACAAGACCACCCCGCCACAACACCTTCGATACTCAGTCTCGCTCAACAGTGATGACTACATCTTGGTACCGACCGACTTGAAGCTGACGCTTTCGTTCTTCTATCCTTACCCGCCTGAGAAACGAAAGAAGAAGAAAACGATTAAATCAAAGGATGAAGAAGCGACCAAGCCGTCTTCCGCGTCATCTACAGCATCAGTGATTTCAGAAACAAGTTCGGCTCATCGCCGCGGCAAACGAGAGAGGCAGACTCCGGTTCTATTGGATGAAAGTACGGACAGCAGCCACAGTGGACGACTGCCAAAACATGGTAGACCCGTCAGTGCTCTGCCGCCCGTGAGTGAAATCAATGATAATTCGGACATGAGTGGCGCCGGCTTGACTACACCACTGCGATCACAAAGCACAAGCGATTTCTTGCTACCGCAAATGACCGAGTTCAAGGAGATCAAATCTGGTACTGTTACATCGTACCGATTGGGGTACACAGACGAGGCAAGATCTGTCATTGACTCATCAAGAGATGGTAGCTACTCAAGTGTCAAGATGGAAGGTCATGTTGACCACGCGCTTGACATGTCGCCTCATCTTGATCTCCGGCTCGCTTTTGGAGAGCTAAAAACAGTCTTCTCCAGCAGACACTATCATTATTCCTTATCTTTCTTGAGCACCCTGACTCGCATGCGCAATGGTCGCCCTCAGACCACAATAAGCTCTCATTTGAATGATGAGACTGGACCAGAAACTGTGACTTCTGTGGTAGTGGAAACCCCGCTGGTCGATAAGACGTTGGGACCGCCCAGTATCCCAAAGCCACAAAGCTTCACCAAGCGGTCACTTACAGAAGGCGTTCAGACGAGCAAGCGGTCACTCACCGAAGGCTCTCAGACAAGCAACGAAAGCTATTCGTTCTTGTCTCCACTCACACCAAAAAGAAAGTTGCCCTACCAATCAATACCGCCACCCTCTGCCCCAGCCTTGACGAGATACAGTTCTGAAACAGTTCACACGAGTATGCGTAAACAGATGAACTTGCGACTAAACTCGCAACCAGTGGTCCGTTCCGAGAAACATCGGGTGGTTCGAAGCTGGTGGAAATATGCGTATCAAAACGTGCTCAATGAAATTCGAGAGCAGCGTTTGAAACGAGCTCGGTTCGCAGGCTCTGCATTTTCCTTTGATTGGAAGAAGCAAAAGCTTAGGAGAAAGGAGTACGTGAATCTGTATCTTCGCCACAATGTAGATGTGGCAGGTGCCCGCATCGCTGGGGTGGCACTATTATTAAAGGGCGAAAATGTGGCGGAGAGAATGAGGTCGATTGAAGATGATCTCCCTATCGAACAAATCTTGTTGTACCGCTCAATCGCACGTTCGCTTCGTGTCAGAGGGATCCATGCGCTGATGGACTCCGTCCTTTGCTTGTACAACGACCGCAAAGCTCTTCTGAATTCAACCACTCGTCAGGCACCAAAGATGAAAAGGGGTCGTCGTTCTGTAGCACAGGTCATGACATCACGCCCAAGGTTTTTCAGTCAGTCGACCGGTGAATTGGCAGTTGCTGAATCGAAAATGTCATCTTCCGAGAAGCCCGTGGTTTTCCTTGCTGATCCAAAGACTACGGATGACCTGCGAGCAATGTATGCTGATGCACGGAACCGTAAAGAAAGGCGTGGTGAAAAACGAAGTAGGAACTCAAGACACGGTACAGAAGCGCACCGCGGAACCAAAAGGCATGCCCAACATGTTGCGTTTGGGTCGCCTCAGGTCCCTTCTGCCTTCACCACCCCCGAGGCTTCCAGAACGAGAGCGGAGAAGTCCCCGAGGTTTGGCAGGCATTCTGGAATGACAGTTGACATGTCCCGAGCGGCTGAGACGACTCGCTCATTCAAGACTGCGAAATCTAAACATTCAAAGAGAGCCAAACTGGAAAGGTGCACATCGACTCAAAGTCAGACACCAAAAGCACAGCCGCTTAAGTTCTCCTTCACCTTCAACCTTGAACGACTACACTTGCTTGTCCTGAAAGACGATGCATTCTTCTGCAATTTGAAAACTAATTACGACTCGTCAAGTGCGGGCTCTTCAAAAACTGTCCGCGGAGACGTTCTGAGGGATACCTTGAGAGTTGTCTCAAGTGATGACGACGGATCTAGCGATGGCGTGTCCTTAATTACCGAGGATGGAGCCTTCACTGAGACGGATGATATGAACACAGTGGTCGTTGAGGAAGGCGGTGACGAGCCAATCCTGTCATCGACAGACTTCCTCTTGTTTGGGATGCCAAATGGAGTGATATTTGATGTCACCGTCGCTCCGGTCCATGTGTTCTGTTCTGGTTTGAGTGGTGGCTCGAAGAAAGCAGCATTCAATATTGGATGTGTCGTGATCAAAGGTGAGGACGGTTGCCAACTACTCACCGCAGGGACGATGACAAAGGACACTTTTCAGCAATCATTCAATGTCTATGATCAGCACATTGAAGAGAAACCCAGAGCTGTTCGAAGAGCGCTTTGGTCGAAGGGAACACAGAATAATGCTGTCCGAGTCAGCGTGCTACTTGAAAATCAAGAGCCGTTTGTCGAGGTTGATGTGGCGAAGATTGTCGCTTCAGCGGAAACGGACGCTCTCGTGAGCATTGCCGAATTTTCTACAATGACATCCGTGATGCTTCCGAAACCACTTCTCGGCACTTCGGACGTGGAAGAAGCTAGGGAATATTTGCTGGCGCAATCAAGTCGGACAAACCTCCTGAAAAAGCTTGGACATATTGACTGCGCGCTCAGATGCCATGGTGTTGATGTGATCATTCCAACATACACCAAAGATTCCGTTTCCCCCTGCGACAAAAAGAAACTCTGGGCTTCCTTGAGCCTCATCGAATACTACAGCGGTGACCTCGTCGAAACGATCTGTCTGGCAGCAAACCAATCCCCAGATGAACGCTCTCGAGCTTCGAAATCGGCGGCATTCGCAACCGCTGCGTCGCGGCAGCAAACAGTGGAGACTTCGTCTGATCTGGACAAGACACTGAAGCTGCTGGACGTTGGCGAACTGTTCGACCAGCAAGCTTTCGTGACAGAAGCACACGCGGTAAGTAGTTTTGCGTAAGGATACTTTCTTTTGTTTCGATGATTGCGTGAATCTCACAACCTGGGTTGTACTGCAGATCATCAACGTGTCTGGCATGCAGTTGTCTGTAGAAGTACCGTGTTCGTCTTCGTACGATCGGACGAAAGCAATATCCCTGTTGCAAGAGCCACTTGATATGGAAGCCTTCGTGACAAATCGCCAGGCAACTGACTCTGTTGGTACACACCCAGAGCTGACAGTAGCTATGTCACCCCTTGCACTCTTGATATCGCACACTCGTCTGGCAGCTGTCTCGGATGTGTTGGCCAGCCAACCGGATATTTTCTCGGGCGTCCCAGAGGATGCCAGCCGCCCTCTTGATCCTCCCAGGCTAGAGGCACTGTCAAAACACATTTTATTCTCCATGAACCTAACGATGGGAGCAGTGGGAATGGCGCTCGTGACCGATGAATCCGACTCAGCTGACTTCTCGCTGTCTCAACCAGAACAAGAGATTATTATGGAAGAGTGTATATCTGATTATCTGTCGTTCGCCGCCTGTTTTGACCTTCACCTCCCAGTGAATGAAGCGATTGAACTATCTCGCTACACTTGTGTACGGCGATTAATGGGAATTGGTTTTGAGCTAAACTCAGCTTTGGAGTGCGCTGAGTCTGCTCGTTGCCGTTTCCTCGAGGACATCGAACTAGTCCGGAAGGCACAAGTGGAGGCCCTCCAAGATCTGCCAGAACCGAAGATTCGAGATCAAGACGCTAAGCTAGACGTTGGAATGAAGACAGAAAGAGATATCATGTCCACGGATGAGGGCTCGCAACTTGATGGCAGCGACGAAGAGAATTCGCAAGAATCGCTCGACATCCTCGAGACTGCACTACAGAACGCAGTTGAACACACTCTCTCGGTATTCCTACCTCTGATTCGAGGAGACACGGCGTCACCGATAGCACTCCCTTCTGGCGATGCCCTCAGACTTGACGCTCCGAGCGGATTCCGTGTGCACGCCACGAAATTGTGCTACGATTTTCACTTGGCCCTACAGATTCCATCACTGAAGGTATGTACATCATCTGGAATTCAACTCCTCACTATCGCCGGCGATGCATCTCTAGCTCAAGAAAACGAGGGTGACGACGGGTCGGACAAAATCGATTCTACGTCCGAAGAATCACGAATTTCACGATGTGACCACGCGATCTTTGTTTCTCTTTTCGAAATCGATAAAGAATTTGATTTTGGTGAGGGCGGCGAGCCACTTTCTGCTCTGGGAATGGAAGACTACAAAGCTCCTATGCGGGTGCGGAACCGCTTGGTAGACGTCCGAATGGGCATTCTGGAGATGCAATTCTGCTCATCAATTCTCATTGATATCATGGAAAGCATGGACAAAGTAGCTGGCGCGTACACGACCAACGAAGGAAGGACCACTCAAGAGTGCCCTCCGAAGGCATCTGGGAGTAGTTCGACGGAGTCAAACACAAGTGTGTCAGCCGATCTCAGCGAGTTGTCTCTATCATTTTTATCCGAAGAGTTAAGTCCATTCATGAAGCTTCATTTGAGCGAGCTCGAGTGCAGGTTTTCTTCTGACGTTCTTGTTGAAGCGATGGCCCTGTCAGTGTTTAATCTGACCCCAGAAGGGCAGTATTTCCCAACGTTTATCCGGACCTTAGAACTACAACACGACTCTGAGGAGAGCATTTCACCCGTTCTCCGACTGACTTACGAGAGAAGTCGAAATTTCTGGAAAGAGAGCTCCACAGTCATCGTAAAGCTAGATGGAGTCCAAGCAGTGTTCGTTCGGCAGTTTGTGTACGAGCTTACCCAATTCATGCTATCGGAAAGTTATGGGATTGGCCGACTCACGAATCGCAATAAGGTGGAGCCCTTGACTGACGAGAACGGAAATTTACCGCCGCCTCTTATGTACACGATAGTCGTTACGGACTCGTCGGTTATCATTCCAAAAACAAGCATCTCCGCTGACATGGTTGCTGTTGAGTTCGATTCGCTCGAGTTTTTCAAGAGCTTTCACGACGGATCCTTCAAGATGCCAGATGGCTCGGGCAGTGTCGAGAAGGGCGAAGGGCGAACGTTTGTTGATGACACTTCGGTCGGAAACAAGATTCCCAGTATGAACGATATCGAATTCTTTGACTGCGTTGAAACAACTGGAAGCGGGATAACCTCCAGTTTCGACAACGATTTTGTTGGACGATTCAATGTCCGCATAAGAGATGCAAACATATTCACGTCACTGCCAACGAACCGTGCAAAACCTGTCTCTGTAGATGGGCTGCATTTCTTGAGGAAGCGACGCATAGATGGTAGAGCAGAGAATGGAAAACGTGTCTTTGAAATGAAATCCCATGATTTCCCCGTTGAGGAGGAAGACGGTAACTATCCTCTGCGTTACTGGGAGTCCATCACACGACATGGTGCTTCCCTTGAGATTCTTGTCGATTATGCACCTGAGTTTCGAATGCTGATCACGGACGATTTGACCGATGCAACTGAATTTGCGTCTCTTGACATCGACGCGAAGATGTCCCAATTCAACCTTCTCCTATCCCTGTGGTACGGCAACATGCAAGAGCTCCCAGTAATGTTCCCTTTCTCGGAAGAACAAATCAAGGCTAGTGCTATGTACTCGCAGGCACCGCCCGATTTCCCAGAGTATGGCTCCGAAGCTTACGTGCAATGGTTGTTGAATATTCCGACGAGAATGAAGTCGGAAATAGCGTGCTATTTCTTGTCATTGTCGATGCACTGCTCGTTTGACCCACCTGGATACTTCAGCATCGATCCTGGGAGTCTTGGTCTGTTGCCCGCCAAGGCTGGCGCACCAGCTTTGAATCTCAAGTTGGAAGAGCTCGTCGTCCATGTGGCGAGTGACTCGAATGGCATTATGAGAATCGCCTGTGGCGCGCAGTCGTTCGCCATGATCGATAATCGAAAAACGGCACCTTTTGATGGATTTCTAACAGTTGAAAAGCGATGTGCACCTCATGGCAACCCCATGGGGTCAGAACCAACCCACAAGTCGAGTTGGGCAGACTTTGCCTTTGGGCTTGACTTCAGCGGTTCCACATTATTGAGTGACACTATGAGCCTCCCGTTCCAAGCTACTGTCTTCATGACACCCGGATGGGTTTTGGTTAATGTCGGAGCGGAAAGTCCAAAAGCTGTTATGATTGATTTCTCGCCAGTTTGGTTGCTTCTTGATTATTACAGCAGCTATTTCTCCTCCGAGGCATTCGGGAATCCACAATTTGAAGCCATGGGGATCAAGGAGCACATGAAACGTCGGTTGGGAAAACCCAGAGACGGTGACAGCCAAGCAGCTGGATTGAATATTGATTTTCGCCTTTGGCTCCTTCGGCCTTTTCTCTGTATCCCCAGCAACCTAGAGCACACTGAATCTCCATCGCTGAGAATCAAAAGTGAGACGGGATTCTGGTACCAGTACAAATCGATGGGTTCATATTCTTCGCAGCAAATGGGTTCGCCAGACCTAGCCCTTCGCTTTAGCGAGGAGTTTCTAGAGCCTCAATTCTGCTGGTCTTGCTCAACAGAAGCGAATGCAAAGATTGGCAGTGGGGCGAAACGTTTGGTTGATGGTTTGTCTTTCGGTTTGCGAATCGACCACAACGAGGACACAAACCACACCGACTATACATTCTGCATGCCATTCTGGAGGAAACTACATGAGCGGCCTTCGGACTTCTGTAGAATAACAGCACCTGAGCTCGACGTCGCGCCTGTTCAACTGTCGCTGCCTACTGTGTGCATACCGGTCCCTACAGTTGGGAGAGAGCTTGGATCGTCCGTTTGTGAGATCACAGCAATGATCGAATTGCTTCCGCTGACTTCTTCGATGCTAATGAATCTTGTCGGAGCTGGGGGAGGCGGGAGTAATGATGATGATGATCAAATTGGCAAGGTCGACAAGCCAAACACAGATACAGACCCATCATTCGTTATCAATGCTCGCATTGAGAGCCTTCGCTTGTTTGTAATTGATCCCACACTTGGTGTTCACCTCCCCCTTGCCGCTTTTTGTCTATCTACTTTGAAAGTGATGGGATCTCAGCTTGCAAGTGTGTACAATGGTCCATCGTTACCTCGCCGCGATTCTCCGCCGTCAGACCTCCAACTTATAGTGGAAACTAACATGTGGGCTGACTACTTCAAGCTGGGCGTTACGAGGAGCTGGGAACCGCTGGTTGAGCCATTCAAGTGTTTGGTTCTATACGAGAAATCGCTTCGTCGTGGTGAGGGATTGACTTTGAGCTCTGACAACCCCTTTCATGTCAATGTTACTGGAGCACTGCTTCTAACGCTTGAAGATGCCATTGACTCGCTGTCGCAAGCCGTATCAGAAACTTTTGACCAGAACGAGTCGTCGGCGAAGCTACCCGGTGTCCGAAAGAGCACGATTAGGCAAGAACGTGTCGTCGTGAACCAAAGCATTCCTACCGGTAATGGGCACACCCTCCAAGTCAAACATCGGGCTCCGAAACCCCTTGTCGCAAACGAGAGGGTGTCCTTTTCGTTTATGAATCTAACTGGGCAAAGAATCAGAATTAATCAGCTGGAACAGCAGCCTGATCCCGCTCGTGACAGTACATCGTTGGTAACATATCTCCGGCACTCACAAACCACTCGGTTGGAATTCGAAGCCACTGTTTCCATGATTCATAATCTCCGAATGGTGGAGGTGCCTTTTCCAGGTGTTGCCCCATTATCACGCCACGAAAGCAGAAGTGAGCGTTCAGCTTTACACTCTGTTGATGTGCAATTGCCTGGTTTCCGTTGGCTAGAAGGACTCTCGGTTGACACGTCAGGGCGAAGGTTCGATGACCTCGTTCCTCGCTCTCCAGTCGTAGCATCAAAGATATTCGATGACTGGAGACTTGCAAACACAATGAAGTTGTTGACCGAGGTCGGACTCGACAATGGGGGGAGACTGATCACAGTTCGAAGTCTGTTTGAGATCCGGAACCATACCACCCATGCCCTAAACCTGAACCTGCACCCTGATCCCATGCACAAACCCGCGGGGCCCATTGATCCCAACAGTCTGCCCATTCCACCGACTCTGCCAAACGACAGTTCGACTCACCAAGATGACGTTTCCCTTCGCCCTGGAGATGCGTTCCAAGTTCCTGCCCTCCTTTTAGAGTCGGCGCTGCGGCTTGAAGGCAGCCATCTTGGATGTGTCTGGATCCAACCAGAAACGAATGGGAGCAACGAGAAACTTTTCAAATCAATGATGATTGACAAGGATCTGGGAGTCGAACACCCTTCAGTAGGTTTTTCGTCTCGGCCTGTACAGCTTGCGAAGATTGTACACGAGTCCGCGTTGCTTTTTCACGGTGCCAAAGGGGAAGATTTGGCGCCTGATAAGGTTAGAAGCGGAATTCAGATATCGTGTCCAATTGCTGATGGTCGTGACGGCGTTCCAATTGCTCCATTCTGTTACGCGGTCGAAATTCGCAGGAGCCCAATTGTTCGTGATCACCGTGATTTGGAGACGAATTCTCCTGGAAAGAAAGTTAGTTTTGCTTCAAAAAGTGGGAGACTGGGTTCCCAGAGAACTCATGGAGAATCCACAAAGAAGGAAAGAAAAGGAAGGGCCCCGGTCGTATTCAGACACAGTCCGGTCGCCTACACGTTGATGGTTTATCCCCCCATTATTGTTGAAAATTTCCTGCCTGCCCATGGTCGGTTTGAACTTATGCACGCAACAAGAAGGACAGTCCTTTGGTTTGCGAACCTTAAACCTGGCGAAAAGGTATCAGTACACAGCGTTGGGTTGGATTCCCCACTGCTCCTTCTCGTCAACCTTGGGTTTTGCAGGACTCCTGTGGGAGAAGGGGCACTCATTCATCACGGTGCTGAAGTGATGAGGGGCTCGCTGCAAGCAGGCGGGTTCAAATCTATTGGAAAAGCGGTAACCAAAGGAACGAAACAGATTGGAAAAACGCTAACTTCTATGTCTGACTCACCCGACTATAGAGGCAAGGGGAAGCTGCACAAACTGCAGAATCCAACAGCCTATCAAGGGGGAACGGTTAGATTTGGCAAGAAGGGCACACAGTTACCTGCAGACGGTAGCCTTGGTTTCGACACTGATGTCGCTGGAAATGAAGCGGGTGGACACGTTCACCTCGTGGACAGTCGGGTGTACACTGCCGACGAAATCGCAACCGAGACTGTTGTTGTCGATAGCGTCGGCCAGAAGCTTACTTTAAAAATCGAAAATGTGCGCGGAGGTGGTGGGCAAAGGCGAATATCTCTCTTCTGTCCTTTCTGGATTGTCAACACGACAGAGCACTCGCTTCGCTACAAACAAGACAAGTCGTCCAGCTACGTGGCTGGGACCGTGCTGAGCCCCAGCTTGAATGGATCAAAGGCAGTCGACGGAAGTCTCGTCAGCTTGAATACTCCAAAATATCGCAAGCGATTCAGACGTTCGACGAGGTTGCCGCCAACAGTTGCCGATTCTAGCTCGTCTTCAATCAATCAGGACACGGTTTTCTCTGGGATACCCGGAGCACTCGCCACATTCCCCGGTAGATGTTCGGTTTCCCGCGAAAGGCTTGCAAAACTACTGGAGAAGGAGTTGCCACTAGATGACCTTGCATCGATTGCGTTCATGTTCAATTTTCACGAAGATGTTCTTCTAATTGGTCACCAAAGATTGGTTGTACAGCTAGCTGACGGGACAGGGCAGTCACCGTACACTTCTGACTGGTCTCCAGGGTTCAGCCTGGAATCGGTAGGAGTGCCACAACTCTGCAGGTAAGTGCACTATGAATTACTGGAGATGTGGGAGGAGGTGGAAGCTAACTTTTGTATCTTTGTAGCATGCACTGTAGAGACGGTCGGGTGTTAGAGCTGTCGGTGACAATCAGTGTTGCTCCCGGGTTTCTGTCCGGATACACAAAGATCGTTAGGTTCACTCCTCGATACATCGTCGTAAATCGCATGAAACAACCAATTCGAATATGGCAAGATAGTTCGCTACTGCACTCTGTCTTCGAAGACCGCGCTACCCAAGCAGCCTCGGCCAGAAGAGACAGCCAAAAGTGGCACTTTCAATCGCACAGCGAAAGGCGTTTGAATAAGGAGAACAAGTACGAAATGCTCTTTGGTCGAGCAGCTGCCATTGAAGAGACCACGCTTGACGGCTCTCCACTTGGCACTACCGCTCATAAAGCAGCACTCTACATTGCGACAGTTGGGGAAGACGAGCTCGTTCCTTTTCATTTGCCAGACACGAGAGGTGACAGGCAGTTTCGCATTGATCTTGGAGGAAACTGGAACCTCAGCTCAAGCTTCAATGCCGATGTGACAGGAGAGCACACTCTAAGGATTCAGAAAGCACTGGATCTTCGCCTCCTTAAGCACGTGAACACACGTGCGTCTCCTCACTACAAGGTTGAGTTTCCTCCTTCTGATGGCTCTCCTTGGAATGGCGAGCTTGGGGTCTGGTTCGAAACAGCGTGGGGTGGAGATAGAAAAATTCTTGTCAAAGGCACCAAGCGTGGAAGATTCGCGTTTCGGAATACGGACATTAGAGTTGGAGACGAACTACTGCAGGTGGACGAAATCTCGGTTTCCCAACTCACATTCCCAGAAACGATGAAACTCTTGAAGGAACGTCTTGCAGTCGTCGCATTAGCAATCAAAGCTGAGCATCCGACCTCATCGCTACGACCTCGGAATTCATTATTGGTTTGGAAAAACAGGCGTTTCAATAGATCAGGAAGCTTTGGCAATATCGAAGATTTGAACGAACTCGCTGATGACATGCGACCGCGGGTAGTGCTCACATTTCGTACACTCGAGGAGAGGCTTCGACGGGTGCGCATGAAGGCCTCGAGAACAAAGCAGCTTCGGAGAATTGCAAGTAGCCGTGCACTCTTGAACACGGAGACGACGGACAACCACATCGCGTCACTGGAACCAACCGTACGCGATGCTCTGGAATCAACCCCACCGGACCTGAAGGTAGAAATGAGAGCCATTCATAATTCCATCTTCGTTGTTGTCCGTGAGCAAAACCCCGAGAACCCGCCGTACAGAATTGAGAACAGGGCTATCAATCATTTTATATTCTTTCGCCAACGAGGATGTGATCATTTCCCGTGGAACATACTTCAACCAGGGGAGAGCACCGTGTATTGCTGGGAGGAACCGATGAAATCGCGTAAACTGACAATCCGTGTCGGAGCTGTAGACGCCGATCTGGATGGAGAAGAGAGCGTACTCGAGCATCTAGGGTCTACGCACAGTGGACGCAACGATATTGATGAAAATGACATGGCCGGCGAGGCAGAGATAGCTGAGAAGCGAGCTTCCCGAAAAGCTCGATTGATGCAAGCCCTATCATTTCAGAACGTAGACGGCGAGGATCAAGCCGATTTCGGAGGGGCCACAACCGTTAAGCTGGAAGAAATCGGTTTCGAGTGCGAGCTACCTTGTCCCCGAAGGACTTCGCAAGGCCATACAGCGAGGATGCTCAATTGCCACGTTGATTCCAACGGTGCGACAAGGGTTCTTCTTGTATCCAACACCAAGGAAGGACAAGACGCAAAGAACGTTTTGCAGCATCACATTACGTCGTTGCAGAAATCGGTCCATGAGGAAGCGAGTAGAGTCACTGCCTTTCAGAACTTGAGGTCGGCAAGTCGCAGCGGTCAAAGACAAGATGACAAGAAGCTTGCAACTTTCTCTGAAGAGAAGGTCGACGAGGACGAACCTGAAATCTCAAATATCCCTGCACCAGAAAATACTTTGGACGATGTCGAACTTTCGCGAATCGAAACAGAGGCAACTGCTCTTGCCGATTTTCCCGAGGATTGTGCCATCTGGCGTCGTAATCAGCTTGTGATTCAGGTTGTGGAAGCGGCTGGGCTCAGTACATCTGATGTCACCGGTGTTTGCAACCCATACTGTGAGATCGTCCTGAAAGGCCGAAAACGAAAGCGACGATCTTTTTGGTCTTCTTCAAGAGTAATGAAAAAGACCTACTTTATGGGAGGCTCGTTTTCGCCGAAGTGGATTAACCAGAATTTTGTGTTTGACATTCCGACGGATGCTGTCGACAACACAAGAGAACACACCCTACAAGTACGAATCCGCAGTTTCCGCTTCATAGGACAGCACCCATACCTTGGCCAAACTAATGTCCATCTACGCAGTTTGCGTAATCAGCGAGAGCTGGTTGGATGGTATCCATTGGTCGGAAGGACAGGCCCTCGTGACCTTGAAGGTTCGCAAGCTAATTGGGGGCGAGGATCAGTAAAACTTCGTGTCCATTGGATCTACACTGTTTCGGCACTTGTTGACTACTTTCTGATGCTTTCTGAGAAACGGCTGGGTGATTCACATCACAGTCTGGACGGTATGAAGCTACAGCTGCAGAACCTCATGGAGAATGAAGCAACCAGAACTCGATTGAAAAAACACGAAATAACGAAAGAGATGCTGAAAGATCCGTTTGGGGTTGCTTCGCGACTTCTTGTGAGCCGAAACCCTCAGAAACGGAGGAGGCAGATATCGCAGCGACAAGCATTGCAAGACAAGAAGGAGCAGACAAGTAGCGAGAGAATGATGGGCACCATCTTGAAACCCTCGAAGACCTCTCGTGATCGACTTTTGTGGCTCTTCTATTTCCAAACTGAAGAAAGCCGCCGAGTCAGGAAGGCATCTTGGAACGCAAAACAGGATGAAAGTATACCTTCAATGATTGAAACGGAGAAAAAGGCGTCGTTTACCTCATCTGAGGTCAGCACGGAAACATTCCATCGCTCAGATGATAAAGCTGGTCGCAGAATAGCAGCTAGGGTATCAACGCTGTCCCCACTCGACGAACATAATAACACTCGTTTCTTCAGTGGCCAGGGTGGTGCTGACATCAACGCAGAAGGCTTACTAAGCTTGAGTGGTGAGCATGCTGCGAATCGTCGAAGATCTCTGTCTCTTGACGACATCAGAAGGTCGATGGAGGTGCTTGAACTAACGAAGAGAGCAGGTCCGTTCAACAGGAGCGAGGCGACACTAGATGAATTTGGACACCTGTCAGCCCTGCGATTTGATGGTGGAGGTGGAAGCATGCTCGCATCTTCCGAGAACGAGGGAGTTGTCTCTTTGTCCATTGACAATCTTCTCGACAGAGGACTGGTGTTTCACGCAGGAGAATCTGCTTTTCACAGGAAACATCTCATCTACCATTTCCGCTTGGGCCTGATCGAGAGTGACCACATGATGGAAATGCTACCGAAGTCTCTCCATCGGCTTTCACGGTCTGATTGCCAATTCAGAACGTTGCTAGCGGCTCAGGTAGTTTTGAATGACCCAGCACTGGCAGCAAATATTGGAGAAGACAAGATCACCATAGCGCTCGCAAACGACGGAACTCTCAAAGCCAATCGCCGAGTTACCATGAATATGGCACCGACGACCTTTGCAGAGTCACCGCAGAGCTGCAAACCTTTACTGATTAAAAAATTGGGTCTCCCGGCTACAGCACCCAGTGCCATGCTTGTTCGACTGAATCAACGGGCAGAAAGACTCTACAAAGCAAGGAACGAGTTCGAAAGGGCGTGCAAGAGGTCGTTGAGGTCTGTACTTAATCCCGGAGGTTGGCTGACTATACGACCGATGACCGCACTCAACCTCCCAGACTCCTACACTGGGATGTCAGTAAAATTGAGATATGGCTCCTTGACGTTGTCAACACTCACTGTTGATGCCAAAATGACCCCGACTTGGACCACGGAAGAGGAAGCGCAAGACTTCTCGCAGGGTCTTTTATCACTTAAGGGGCGACTTGAATCGCTCAGATCATTGACAAACGAAGGCCAGCCATCTCAAGATCAGATCAAGGGTCAACGGCATTCAGATGACAGCGACCTGCCACAAGACAATGATCTATCTATTCCGATAGACCCCCAGAAAACGAGTGGATCCATCCGTCTGTCGGTGGTGGGTGAAAGGTTGAACACGAAGGTCGAACTCGGAGTGCTCGACATTCCTCTCGGTGCTGCAATTAGCTGCTGTGTGGAAAGCATGGAGAATGTTCTCGATTCGGAGACTTCTAATCCCGCATATGTTCGATACTTCCCCCTTAAGAATCCAAAGGATAGCATCCCTGTCGAAGGTGATATGGGATGGAGTGGCCGTCCGCTCGAAAAAATACATCATAGTCTGCCAGAGGAAAGGATGAAGAATTGGATGAATATCCCAATCCGAGGAAGCGCTTGCCACCTCGGTTGCTCCAAAAGCTTCCATAGCCTGGACCAATCGACGAGGATCTAAGTTGTGCCCCATTTTTTCCAATGCCTCGGAATAAAGAGCAAATGCCACGGTA